>JAHLJT010002406.1:184051139-184102747 GCA_031308135.1 Acheta domesticus
TTGATCCCTCGTTATAACCCTCATTTTACCCTCATTAGTGATAACCCTCATTTTTGTACATTTTGTATGCCAGAAAGAAACCAAGTTGCTACGAATTCAGTTAACTGTATAAGCCAGTCAGTGGATGCTACGGTTAAGTTCAACATATGTATTAACTACAAAGGTCAACAATAAAAATCATCAGAAATGAAATTGTGAAATTACTAAGTATCGGGCCCTGATTCCAAACATGTACTTATAACTTCTCTAGCACGTGTTATTTTTATGATAAGATGGTTTCAATATTGCTAATGTGATAATTACCCCCAAAATGAGTACTCATCTTGCCAAGAATGAACATCAGAAAGAAAATATATGAGATTTTCTAAGTATCACGCCCTAATTCAAAATGTGTGCTTAAAGTTTCTCTAACACGAATAGTTTATGAGGTAGGATGGTTTTTCATTTGGTGACTGCGAATTTCCAACGGCATGGTCGTTCAGAAACTGCAGTTGCTGGAGATGAAATAGCGGGCCTGTAACTTAAGTAGTCTATGGTACAAATCACAATGTGACTTTTAGACCACTTAAGAATTGACCAAGATTAAAACCATCTGCCATGCTAAGAAGTACTTTTATTAGGAAGCACCTACAATGACATATGACGCGTACATCACTTTAGAATGTATAGATGCTCACCTGTTCAGATCAAATTTACCATAATATGGATTTTAGTCAAAAGTTTTATAGATCATTCCAGATCAGCCAAATTAGCTTTCGTTTTGACTAATTTATCTCAAAACATACAAGATACGGATATATAGGTATTTGCTGGAGAGTCACGTGTTGTCACGGAGCTTTCTCGAATCTCAACTGAATATACAATATTAATATGTTATTGTTGCATGCGTAAGCGTATGAGTGTGTTATTAGTATTACCATCGAAATCTTTCGAAAATATAAAAATATCCCAAATGCATTTTACTACGACGCGGTTCCATCACAACAAAGCGGCAAGGTTGCCACGGTGAACTTCCTCAGGGCAAAAATGAGTTATTGTAGTATTATATGTAATGCGTTATATACGATATATATATATATATTATATATATATATATATATATATATATATATATATGGGTTGCTGAGGAACACAATACCCCATATGTTATTGTAATATTCATGAAGATGGTTTCAGCCGCTATCTGGAGGAGAATTCTAGAGGCCGGCTGCTATGATTGGAAGTTTTCCGTGTTTTTTTTTCGTTAAATACCAGGTGAATACCGGAGCAGTGCCATAACAAACGGGCCACGGGCCCCGCGCGATCTTTCCTTTCAATTCCTTGTCTTATCCTCACCCCTTAAACACACTTACACTAATGTGAATTACACTCCACACATGTCGGGAGACGGATCAAGAGTTTAGAGATTTTCCGGCTGTAGCGGTGCCCCACTGATGAAAGACACCTGGTTGGGGAAAATCCCGCAAGCCGACGGTAGGTGGGATCCGTCGGATCTCGCCATCCAGAGGAGGAAGATCACCGCCACCACCCAAACAAAAACGTCCACTACACTTACGGGACTGATGGCCTTAGCCGTTCACGCGCCCGGAATCAATAATAAACAATCATCAATCCCGAGCAAAACAGCACTACACTTACGGAAATAATGGCCTTAGCAGTTGACGCGCCTGGAATCACTAGTGAAGACAATATTGAAACGGAAACAATCATGAAGACGATATTTGATATCCCATTTATAGTGCGATTTTTATATAGCTGTCTCTCAAGGCCCCTCTTCGCTATGGAATATGTCACGGCATTTCGCTTGTTTCTCGGTCGCGCCGCAAGATGTCGCGTGATCGCGACCTATCAAGCAATGCTTACTATTATGCGACATCTAGCGACGAGAAAGGGATAATGCGACCTCTAGTGGCACAATCGAGACAGACGCGAAATGCCGCGACATCTTCTATCGTGAAGACGGACCTTGAGAGGCAGCTACATAAAAACAGCACAACAATTTCTTGCAGCGCGTTAGGAGAGCGTTTTGCTCGTCCCGCCTCGGCACGTGGCCCACTGCCTGCGGCCACGCGCGGGCGGGCGAGGACCACCGCCACCCGAGCACAAATTCGCACTACATTTACGGGACTAATGACCCTAGTTGTCGACGCGCCAGGAATAGCTTTCAGTCATCGAGCTTGATCAAACAAGTTCACTATTCTTACGGGACGAATGACCTTATCAATTGACGCGTCCGGAATTACTAGTAAGCAATCCATCAATCAATCATGAAGACGGTATTTGATATTCCATTTTAGTGCGGTTTTTATATAGCTTCCTATCAAGGTCCGTCTTCACGCCCGAATATGCCACGGAATTTCGCGCCTTTCTCGGTTGTGCCTCTAGATGTCGCATTATCCCTAATCAAGCAGTGCTTGCTATCTTGCGACATCTATCGGCACGACCGAGAAAGGCGCGAAATTCCGTGGCATATTCCGTCGTGAAGACGGGCCTTGAGAGACAGCCTCCTATGTTATTTCAGCAGTGTACCTTCCCCTTGCGGATCAAGGACACGCAACCAATCTTTACAAATGAGATCTCTCAAGAAAGATAATATCACGGAGACGTGACAAATTGCACTTAGAGTTGAATATGAAGAATTGAATGCACTTTGATATGAAGAATCTGTTTAAAAAGCGCATCCAAAAATATTCACGTAAAATGCAACCTGAAATGCACGTCAGAATTTGTTTAAAATCTTTATCGTTAAATATCTCCTAAACGAAGGTTTCTAGGGCATTAAAAACTAAAATGATGAGCGCAAAGGCCTCAAAGAAATGTTTCTGACACAGTTATATATTGGATGAGCTCTTCTTGACCATCCTATTACATTTTTGCTGGTTCGACGCTTCTTGATTGTACCCCACCTGTTGAGAGCCTGTAGGATCTGCAACTGTATGTAAAATCACTAATTACTTGATATTCTATGCGATTGAATTACACCGCTTGTTCCTACGCTAAACGCTATATCTTAATGTACTTTTCTCGTTAAGAATGCAACATTTGAATTCGGTCATTTTACTAAAATAAAATAAAGATACATAACTTGTAGTTTCAGTACTTAACCCAATATGGCCAAAACTTGACCAAAGAACTTTTACCCCGTGACCACAGAATTACAAGGTGACATCTAGAACAAGTGACGGAGGATAAGAGAGTCTTGAAGAAAACTATATTTTACAGGCTTAATATGGAGTTGAAAAATAAAGGCAGTGAGAGTTGTCGCACGGGCACGCTGGTCAACACAAAAACCGCATTGTAATTTCTTGCAGCGCTGCAGGAGGGCGTTTTGCTCGACGCGCCTCGGCACGTGGCCCACTGCAGGCGACGGCGGCGCCGCGCGGGGGCCCGGCTGCGCGCGCGCGCGTGGTGGGGGGCGGTGGCGGGTCGGCCCGGGGGGCGGAGCGGGGGCGGGGCGGGCCGGCCGGGCGCTCAGTCGGGCGAGAGGCAGCGAGCGGAGCGGAGCCGAGCGGTGCGAGCGCGCGCGCGAGTGAGTGTGTGAGAGGCTCCGGCAGAGTGTGCGTGACGCGGAGGACGCAGTAGTGGCGAGTGCGTGACGCGTGTGCAGCCCCGAGAGCCAAAGAGGAGCAAGAGGAGAGAGAGTGTGTGCAGCGCCGGCCATGCGGTGCAGCGGCGCCCGCCGGGCCGCCCCGACGACGCCCGCCAAGTGACACGATCGACCTGCGCGCCCCGCCGCCCACCGCCCACCGCCCACCGCCCGCCAGCAGCCGGAGAGGTACGTCCACTGTTCCACACGCACAGCCCCGCACCAGGTTTTGCGACTACTATCCCCCATCCATTCAACAGCAGCTCAGATGCACTCTCGTGCCTCTGGGGATTAATGTAGCTACACTATGCCTTCCTTTTGCCAGCTGTGGTTGCAGGAGACCCGGCGACGTACGTTTCTATTGTGTTACCAATACTACAATATCGAATCTGTTGTTCGTTTAACAACGCATATAAGTTCTATATATTCTTCGGGAACGAAACTGTCTATTTCTCAAATGTTTCTGACCTCGCTTAGTTGGTACTTGAACTATGTGTAATAAAAGGGCGGGGTACGAATTCCGAAGCTCAAGAAAACGTGCGCAGATTATACATCTCCCCAGACACGTCACACACAGCGTTATTTGACGAAAACACATCAAATGGCTTCCTTTCCCCCGGCTGCTCTCCAACACCCAGGCCCCGCCGGCGACGTCCGCCTCCATCTGTCAGACATTTCGTGGCCGCAGACGGCGCGTGCGTGTGCGCGCGTGCGTGTGTGGGGGGGTGTAGTGAAGCACATACGTCGTGCCGCGCCCCCGGGTTGCGGATCCACGTTTCGCGCTGTGCGTGCGGGGGTGCGTCGTGCGTCCTGGGCCACGCCCCCGCCCGGGCCGCCGCGAGCGGGGTGTGATTCGGCACCCAGGCCACACTCCTGCCGCCTCCCGCGGTTCGAATGATAGTGCCGTGGGCAATATGTGTGTATACTGCGATTTTTCGAACTTTGCCCCTCAAGGCCCGTTCTCACGATGAAATATGTCACTGTATTTCGCGTCTTTCTCACTCCCGCTGCTAGATATCGCGTGGTCGCGACCATATCAAGCAGGGCTTGCGATCGTGCGACTTCTAGCGGCACGACCAAAAAAGACGCAAATGGCGTGTGATATTTCATTGTAAAGACAGGCCGTCACGTGCCAAGAAATAAAATCTCAAGTATATAGTCCGGTTTTTGTAACTTTGTCCCTCAAGGCCCGTCTTCACGATGGAATATGTCAATGTATTTCGCGTCTTTCTCACTCGTGCTGCTAGATATCTCGTGATCGAAACAAGCAGTGCTTGCTATCATGTGACTTCTAGCGGAATGACTGAGAAAGACGCGAAATGCAGTGTGATATTCCATCGCGGTCGTAGGGGCTTGAGGGGCAGAGTTAGAAAAATCGCACTGTAGAGTAGGAGGCGATCCGTAGACCCTCCGCCCACCCCTGCACGGGCGCTTCGGGGCGAGTTGGTGCCTCACCTCTCTCTGAGAATCAACCAGCTTCTTTAGAAGTGCCTTTCACAATGAAAACATCAAACCTTCAACATCTGGATGGGCTCCAGAGCAAATTATTTATGCAGGAGAGTAAATGCACTATGATACGAGTCAAGTAAAGCTTACGTGAAGTTCTTAAGTGCCGAAAATTACTAACATAAAGAAGACCAGTACTATTACATTCCAGAAATAACTGAATTTGCACTCCAATCATCTACCCAGCACTCTATTTGACAACAGTGCAACACTATAACGGCTCTGACACCATCACATATTATATTTGCTTTAACTTTTTGTGTAATATGTTAAGTTAATGAGTGGTAAAATTGATAAAATGTTTTGTTTAATTATAACTTTAAATTAATACACACACATATAAGTATCGATATGAATCAACAGAACGTACATTAGCATTAAATTAATTAAAAATATTTCAAAGAATAAAAAAATCTATCAGTTGCAGGACCGTTCTGTGGAATGTGCTCGTGGAAAGGTTGCAGTAAGCAAAATACATTTAGTGGGCTTTTCCACTGACTTCAGCTTCTCCCGCTGTCTCGTCACACGTCAATGTCGTTCAAGCTTCGTGGTAGTTATTTCGTCCCCAAGCAAGCCTGGGAGAGGACTCGGCACGTACGTTGCGTCTCCCAGATAACCCTTTGACTTACTAACTGGGCGTGTTGTGTCTCTGCGTGGTGTGTGGTTCCGTGTTATAAACATGTGCCCGTGTGTTGTGAATGCAAGGAACGAGATGACAATTTTCCCCAGATGGGGGCGACGAGAATCAACATTTCAGGACTGAAGAATGGATGGTGAAGCATATTTATCATGTCCGCATACGGAACACAATTGGAATGAATCTTGATAAGTGGAAAAAATTTTCTTGTCCAATGTCCTGTCGTTTAAACAATTTAGACAGTGGATATCGTAAATACGGCACCTAACTTGTGTTGATTAATTGTCTCCCTGCCAAGGAGAAAATGATATTTCTCCAGTCGTGGTCATCCAGCAGGGGGACGATCTCTGGTATCCCCCCTCCGCGTAAATTCGCTCCAACGTGAGAGAGGACGTCTGTCTGTTCTGTGTTGGTGTGTATGTGTTGTGCGTTGGTGTGTACGTGTTGTATGTGGGTGAGTTGGTGTGTCTTATGAGTAGTACGAATTTTTGTGGGTATGTGCTGTGTGTGGTTATGTGTTGTTTGTAGGTATGTGTTGTTTATAGGTATGTGTTGTTTTTAGGTATGTCATGTTGTTTGTGGGGTATGTGTTGAGTATGGGTATATGTTGAGTATGGGTATATGTTGAGTATGGGTATGTGTTGAGTATGGGTATGTGTTGTGTGTACGAGTAATCTATGTGTGGGTGGGTGGTGTGTGTGTGTGTAAGAGCTATTTAGCGTCTAGATCACACATACCTTGTATCTCTAGGACCTTTCTGAATCAGAGATGTGTAATCAGAAACATAGCGTACGTCCCGCTTTCACACTGGCTATCACAGCCTGATCAGTTATCTACGACACTAGCAACTCGTGGTAAACCACTAGCTTCACATGGTTTGATGTCTTGTATATTTTGTACGAATTAGTGTTCGAGGTGAGAATTTCATCTCAGATCCTTCACCTGGAAGCTCTTTGGTACTCATCTTCCATTTTCAAAACATCGCTTCGATGTCGCGGACGGTTACTGATACTTTTATGAGCAGTACCAGTGAGCTCCGTCCCCGCACATTTTAAAGGGAACTAGTATGAGTAGTCCTCACATTTACATCTGGCGTGCCATCGGTTTGCATGTGAGCGTGTAGGAATTAGTACAAGAGTGTATAGCAAGTGGTGTATGAGAGAGATAAGGAGAGGGAGGGAGAGAGAAAGAGGGAGATAGAAAGAGGGAGAGAGAAAGAGGGAGAGAGAAAGAGGGAGAGAGAAAGAGGGAGAGAGAAAGAGGATGAGAGAAAGAGGAGAGAGAAAGAGGAGAGAGAAAGAGGGAGAGAGAAAGAGGGAGAGAGGTCGCGGTGTGCGCGAGTGTGCCTTCAGCCCCCACTTTCTTGATGCATTAGAACCTTTATAGCAATTCAGTTTTTTATGCATTTTCGTCACGTCACAATATTTTAGTATTGCTTCGTTTTGTTTGTTATGAGGCATTAAAACAACCTAACTTTAGAAAAATGTGTAGATAGGGAATTTTAGGGGCTACAATTATTGTTTCTTAAGAACATAAATTTTTCTATGGATTACCGATATAGGAAGATGCATTGAGACTGACTTCAAATTAATCATCAATGTGGCTGTTATAGAGAATGGTTTAACTTGAAACAAGGAAGTGGGGTAATTTTTGGACTAATGCCTAGCCCATTGAGTGACTTAATGTTTGTAGTTCTTAACTGGCAACTTTCGTCGATTTAGCTTCTTGCCGTGTTTGTGCGTATGAAGAGGTTTTAAGGAATTCGCTTTGCATTTCATGTCCCACGACAGTCACCCTGAACCCATATAGAGTGGGTCGTGATCAGTGACCGACTGTAGCCAGATACTAAAACCCGTCGAGAGTCACCCCAAGACCGCTTGTCTTCGCTAAGAATATTCTTCCGCCTGCACGATGGAATGGAGCACCAGATGGTAATAGTGATGCAACATCGCTAACGAAACATCGATGTTGCCATTCATCGATGTTTTAAATGTAGTTTGGACACCTCTAACATTAAATTCGTGCGAAACAAAGTTTTATTTAACAGTTGCCATGCGTTAATAATTCAAATTTAATTAAAAACAAAAAACGCCTCTCCATGTGCGAAATACGAGAAAGACGAAGGAATACCAAGGCATAAGAATCTCGGGCAACGGAAAGTAGTCTGCTCGATGAAGATGGAACAAACCGAGTGAGTTTGGTTCGAACGCAAACACAGCGGTACAATCAGTTACATCATATTTCAATTTTTACGAATTTCTGATTATTTTCTGAGTAATTTTCATTTCACGAATATAACATCGAAACGTAAAAACATCGATGTTCAATATCTCGATACTAGAAACATCGATGTTTTCAAAACATCGACATCGATGTCATCCCTAGTCGCTAATACCTCGCAAGTGACAGTTCCGTAAGTGCAGTTAGAGTTTAACGGCACTTTTCACGAGTGATTTAGTTTTTTCCTTAGAGCAGGCTTACACAAGGGCCCCAGCAACGCGCCCCACGACGGCCATGGCAGCCCTTCCGCGCCCCACCGGCTTCTAGTGAAAGACTTTCACATTTGGAGCAAGTGGCCGCTGCCCGAGCCCTCGATGGGAGGAAAGCCATGCGGCTCTTAAGAAGGAAATGCGCTGAATTATTTCGAACTAAAACTTGAAATAACGGCTGTAGTTTCTGGAGAGGGGAGGTTTAGTATACTACTATTTCAGAATACATTTCTCGACAACTTCCGCACATTTCACGGTCAATCTTTACTGTTGAATTGATTTTGCCAATATTTGTAATCTAAACTACAAGAAAAGAAAATTTCTCATTGCAATAATAATACACACTTCATAAATTTAATTCATAAATATCTGATTGTAATACACTTGACCATAATTTTTTAAATGTTTATTTTACTTTTTGCTGTTACTTTTTCTCCGACACCATCTTCTGGCATACGAGACACGTTGTTGCTCCGTGTATAGAAATTCGTGCTCGCCCTTGGCATTGAACCGATGATTCAAATCAGTAAAGTGAAGAGACAGCTCGGCCGTCGAGGATTATGCCAACTTCCCTGCTTCATTTATTTATTTATTTATTTATTTATTTACGTCAAAAAACAGTTAAAAACTGCGTATGACGAGCTATGGGGAGAAGGAATTTTGTGCATGTTTTCATAATTCTGTGGTCTCTATCCTAAACCATATTTTAGTCGAATTTTGAATACAGAAAAGAGAGGTTTTTTTCGAGTTTTGTTGACAAAATATTCGCTCCTATATAATAAAATATATTTTCAAAGGTAAATTAGCTATAAATTCCTGCCCTGAACCCTCATGTTATTCATGAAAGAATAATACTTTTTGCCGCGATAATATGAAAACGATAATTTGAATAACTATATTTCCCACTGAAATTCAGAAGACGTGCACAAATAATGAAGTTACATTTATGTCCAGAAGCAAAACAAGGGACCATCTCAGCATTTGCTCAAGGATCAGGGAAACTGGACGAAAAACCTGATCGAGATGGGGGCCATCAACCCAGAAACAGTGGCACAATACTTGTTACAGGTTCTTTAGAATTATACAGTCCAAATGATAAATAATTACATTAACTATCATTGTTAAAATTAATTCTACTTTCATTTTTGATGCTAGGTATAGTCTCGAATTGTATAGAAACAGTTATGCAGCAGAAAAGATTTTACTTGGGACTTAAACTTTTCTATTGAATTTAATCGTTTAATGTCTTCTGGCAAAGTGTTGTAGAGTAATGTACATGAATTGTATGTGAATTTTTTGTAGTGAGCTGTTGATACTGCCACTTGGTGAATATGATTACTACGTCGTGTGTTATACTTATAGACATCGGCGTTTGGTGAAAATATATTCCCGCCCTTAAGTAAGTCATTTTTGACGAAAACTACTGATTCGTAAATCAGGAGACAAGGTAATGGTAAAATTCTTAGATTAATGAAGAGTGACTTACAAGAATCACGTGGGTTGGATTTGCTTATTATTCGTACAATTTTTTTTTGTAATCTGAAAGTCTGTGAGCTACAAGATGTGTTTCCCCAAAATATTATACCATATCTCAGGCGGGACGTGAACATTGGCAAAATATACACAACGAGCTGTATGAAGGCTGACGGAATTTGAAAGAATTCTGAACACGTAGCATAGTGAACTTAATTTTGTGTTCTTGTGGGGCGCCATGGGGCGCGGGCTTCCCGGCGCCCCAAGAACGGGCTCAAATGAGGCGCTTGTGCATCTCTCCTTAGAGAAACGATTATTCTAAGGATGTGCAAATATTAAAGTACATTTTCTGACACAGAAATAACAAGAGAGGTCGTGTACGTCGAAGAAATCGAACAGAGCCCCAATTTCTGGGGCAATCTCGGATTATCGAAGTGCCCTGACGTTCACTTTCATTAATCAGTCAATGCAAATTGCAACACACCAAATTTTAATCAAAACAATATCCATAAAGTAATATTTCTTTAAATAGACGTTTTGAAATGCATTTTTTATGAATTCTAGCAAAAAAACTGCTTTCGTACCAACTTTCTCCAGTCAACAGATTAACAAACCGCGAATTTTGCCGATCTTACAAGCTGTGGTCGAGCCACTACTGTGTACTGACCTGGATAATCGCGGCATTATATCGTAGCATGAACCATGACTTGGTTTAATCAGTAACCTATCGTTTCTTTTGGGTAATGTTTAAACTCATTCTCAGTATCGATCGCAGTAACCATAGCAATTGGTCTTAACGATTGATTTTGGGAGTCGGAATTTTCCGTGGATGCCATTAGTGCCAGACGGCCAGTGGTCATAGCATCGAAATGTTTGCGCCATAGTACAATAATAAAGACATTATTCAATGATTTTTGACCCGTTGTTATTATATGGATTATGGCTCATGAGTTTGGGTCAATTAAATAAATAAAACACTACAGTACCGACATTTCGGCCATTTATTCGACCTTCATCAGGGCTGTATGGTTATCAATATACTACATAGTACATTCTATGCGTAGGATATTCATCACACATAGTACACAGAATGTACTATATACAATATTGATAACCATACAGCCCTTATGAAGGTCAAGAATGACAGAAACGTCGGTAATGTAAAGTTTTTTACTTCTTTAATTGACTGAGAGTCAAGAACCACAAACATTCCTATTAAAGACGTTTTACACGATCCTTTCTTGCTCATTGTTCTGTACAGTATATGAACAGAAAAGGAATTATTGTTTTCTACGCGATACTGATTCCTTATCGAAAGTGAATGAAGAAAACCCGATGTTGTTTTACTCGGTCATTTTGTTTTCCTCACGGAATCATAAAAAAAATATTTCCTCCAGACGCTGCAAAAAGCGCTGATCAAACTTGATTGAATTGAACACCACATTTTTATAAATTGAGTTAGGTTAGGGTAGGACTGATTCCGAACGAGACGGCAATAGAACCTAATACATGTGACAACCATTTTACTTCTCTGTGAGCAAGTTTAATTTTTCTGTACATTTTATCTACTCCGTCCATTTAGTCCACTCCGTCGATTTTCTGTACCGACGAAAACAATGAAAGCATGACTATGTAAAAGGAGCCTCAGATATGTTTGGGGAAAACTGTGCTCGGATTTTCGATACTTAACACCGATAATTTTGATCCTGGAAAGTTTCCCATTACACTCAGAATTCAGGTGACTGGCAATTTCTACATTTGGCATTGTAGCGGAAACCTAAGGCGTGCATTGCTCTATTTTATTCCTGTAAAACAAGTTTGAATCCCAAGCAATGTGTGCGTTTTATTCACCCTGACATTATCAAAAGTTGATGCAGTATCTTGAAACGTCGATGAGAGAATCCACAAGTATGCCAAGTATATAAATAGTGTCGTCACATATATTAAAAGTACTCTAGCATAACAACTGATTTTATTAGCATTATTAGATAATTGAAAATGAACACTTCCCAAGAGAGGATATAAATAGTGATCATTGAGCGGAAAGTGAGTGCGTATTTGTGCCTTGGCATTCCTATTAACACGGGACCTTGTAAAACGGTTTTTCCACCTCAAATGGCAGGATCCATTAAATGCAGGTAGATAATAAAAAAACCTACAGATGACTGACTTTACTCCGCTCTAAAGATCTGACTTAGAGCATGTATTTTGACGTGACGTAATAAGTTGTTATTGATCTTCCATTTCGACCAGCTATCGACTACTTATTCAATTCAGTTCTTCATCGCTTTGTGATTTCTCTTCTATGTTTTCAATATTCCTTCTTCCTTTTGCCGTTTCTTCTTTCTCACATTGATCATTTTGAACTTATTTTCTTTTCTCCCCTACCTTGGAATTCTTCCTTCTTAATAGTATTCCAAAAAATATTGTTCGGTAGTTTCTTGTCCTCTTAGAGTATTTTTTTCTAAGTCATTCTTACATTATGCATCCAGCACGTTTATTAATACTGTTATAATCACCATTACTGCTATTATTTATTGTTACTAAGAGGTCGTGTCGTAAGTTGCAATAGGGTGACACACGGAATATCGGATTAGGAGCATGATGTAATGATTTTTGAAAGATATTACATAAGCATGATATAACAGAAATTGACTACGCTTAAACGGGGATACAGGTGATGCAAAACGAACCGTCTGCGACAGCTTCAAAGCATTAATTCCAGCTAGGCCGGTTCGAGTCAAGAGTCTCCACACACCGAAATAGGTCGTGAAAGCGAACGCGTGCTTTCTGGCAGCACACACACGTACACACACATGGCACCACGTTTACAGCACTATGCACAGTACACAGCCTATTACAAAGTATGCCGAAGGTGTCAATGCCAGTGACGTACGCAATTAAACAGGATCGAACTGAAAAGCTATTTTTCTGAAGAAAAGAAATAAGTAAGAGCGTAGGCTTCCGCGGCCGGAGTCAGTACTTACATGGCTAACAGGTGCCAACGTTTCGGCCGCCATTCCGCGACCTTCATCAGGGCGTAGGAATGCCAATATTACTATGCCCTGATGAAGGTCGAAGCATGGCGACCGAAACGTTGGCACCTGTGCCTTGGACGCGGCATCTACCGGATATCCATGTAAGTAATAAAAGAAATTATTGTTTTGGGACAAATTTTATTTTAAAGTGATTTGAATTAAAATATGTTTCCCATTCTGATGGCATCAAATCCCATTTCAAGATTTGGTTTCATACCAGCCTTCTCGCAAAACTAGCAGAGTCTATCGTGTCACCAGTCCTAAAGGACGGGAGGGAGCTGAGGTTGGGCAGTGAAGGAGTACTCATGGCGCGTGTCTCGTAGTGTGAGGTGCTTGGGCATGTGGCCGAAACAGGTTGAAAGAACGATGGAAATGATCCACTGGAATCAACAATTCTCATGCAGGTAGCCGTCGGCTTGGACGCGGCTGAAGGGCTAAGGTTGAAAATTAGGCAACATGGGACTTCGCCTTCCGAAGCTCGCTCTACGTCTAAATTTAATGATTCAAAATACATGGAAGTGCAAGATATTGCTTATTTGGAACAGCCCTCATTTGCTCGAAGTATTGTTGAGACACCGACATTCCTAGATGTGATCTTTAGGTAGCTGGTTGCAACCTGAAGAAGATTCATACTCAACCGAGTCATAATATTTTTATGAGTAGAGGAATGTGATGTAGAGGAATTATAATAAAAATAGTAATAAAGCTGTTTTTATTAATGACGAGGTTCAGGCTGTGAGACCTGCCCTTCCGCCAGACTCGAAGAATTGTTATATATTCCTTGCCTTTCCAAATGAGTGACGTGTGACTTGCAAAGAACCACCTCAACAAGATGTTTACCTGAGGTCCACCGTTGCACTGGCAGCCGTTTCGAGCGAAGCCGGTGGCTGAGGGTTCCTGGGGGTTCCTCGCCGTCCCATTCCACCACCGTGACATCACCGCCCGTCATCACCCGCAGCGCCCAGTTGCTCACGCGGTGGCCGAGGGCGCGGCGCACAGTGTGTAATTTTGACGATCTAGGAGGAAAAAATTAATAACTCTCTTTGAAATGAATTTCTCGTAGTTTTTGGAGGTCTGTTGTGTAAATAATGTCCAAATAAACAAATCCGCTTGTAAAACTTAAATTTTTACAAAATATTTTATAAAATATTTAGGAAATTTGAATACTTTAATTAGCCCTCATGGCAGTATACGTTTTTCAAACGCTGATTTTTTTTTAACTCTATTGGACATAATATTTGAATTTTACAAAACATACTATGCATGAAAAATGAAATGAAAGTATACAAAAATAAAAAGCCGAAAATGAAAAAATGAAAACAAAAATTAAATGAGAGGAATGAACAACAAATATTTACAAATTAGTTTGAAACACAACCCGCGGGTTCTTCTGATGATGATTCTTCTAAATATACCGCTCTTTTTGGCCTTATTCCTTCATTCTAATAACACGAAAAGTTAATGTTTCACTTTTTTGGCTGCAGTTGTAGTTTTGGGGCGTATGCTCGACTTGAATGGATCTGAGCTAATAAGCAGCCGGTGGAACAAATTCATATTTGCGTTTGCTCTTGACGTTTTTCTAGTTCTTTTTCGCCACTTTTACTTTATTCTCTTCTACTCTCACTTGCCATGTTCGTATTTCTGAACGATAAGAAATGTGCAAAATGGACTCAAAACTTTTTTTTTTCGTATGTGTACATACTGGCGGGTTGAAATATTGATATCCATCATCAAAGCAAGTACCAATGATGCAGGCTTTTGAAGAATGGATCTTCGAGCTTTGTTAATTGTAATTCTCCTATTGGAAGAGGCTTCACAGAGCTTCTTATCTATAGCTGCCACATATCTTTGTCATACTTCCTTAGTTTGATTTCAAAAGCTATGGATAACTTTTCTGAACTAGTAGTGTCTACAAAAGGTTTCAATTGTATGGTTTTAGCTTTAATCCCACAGTACCTGAAAGACTCATTAGGTCTTCTAGCTCTATTAATTTTTACATTTATTTGTGATGGACCTGAGACTGTCTTTAACATTTAATCAGGAAGGGTAAGAGTTTCTTGTAAACAAGACGAATTATATTTCAAGAACGACTCTTTACTTCTTACGGAGTTTTGTAATCCAGTTTCAACTTTTTGACAAGTACATCTAACGTAAGACTTAATTTTGTCCAAAAATGCTTTGTGAGGTTCTATAATTCCTAATTCACGTAAGAAAACATTTAATACAGCTTCAGATCTCTTATCAATTGAATTTGTTACTCATATATCAAATAACAACCTGCGGGTACTTGAAGACCCTTTCTGTAAAAATGTATATATAATTCAGATAAGCAGATATAAGCAGCTAGTCTTTTCACGATTAAGAACCCAAAAGTACTAGTTTTTAAATGTATATGGCCCGAAAGGTGTATAATGGTGTATAATAAACTAAAACTCTAATTGAATTTAGAGAACGTGTAATACATTCAATATAAATCGCTCACCTTTTCCATTAACGGTTTTAGGCACATCAAAAATAAATACTTAAATTTTATCCACATAAAAATAATCGTAAAAGCATGTAGATTACTAATAGTAAACCCACAAATCACAGAATGAGACGAGTAGTGTATTCCTACCAAGAGAACATTACGGACTGAAAAGGGCCATTCGGAGCTGAGCGCTGGCGGAGCGGCGATGGACGTCTTTGGACATGCACCATGGGGTCCTTGTGACCTTCAAGAGAAAACTAACAACGTTTCCACATAGTTCAGACATACTACTACACAGAAATATAACAATTTTGCTATTTCAATTCAGTCGAAAATTGAATTTTTTCCAGCTAGTTGGCCAAAATTACACACTGTGCGGCGCCGCCGTCGAAGGCTGTTTATGTCAGCTCTGCGCTCTAACGATCGCCGCCCGGCGCCACGACGCGCCGCGGGGGCTGCTCCGTTCATTACGGATAAGCGACGCGCTAATGCTCGTGCGGCCGGCGCGTAGGGGCGGGGAGGGGCGGGGCGAGGCGGGGAGGGGAGGAGCGAGGCGGGGCGGGGAGGGGCGGGGTGGGGAGGGGCAGAGCGCGGTGGGGAGGAGCGGGGTGGAGTGGGACGGAGTAGGACGGGGTGGAGCGGGGCGGGGCGGGGCGGGGCAGGGCGGGGTGGGGTTCGTGTTCTTCTCGGGAGGTGGCGATGATCTTTTCCCCACCGGATGGCGAGATCTGGCGCCGACCTACCGTCGACTAGCGAGGTTTTCCCTCAACCAGGTATCTCCCACCAGCGAGGCACCGCCCCAACCGGGACAAGCTGTAAGCTCCCGCGGACCGGTCTCCCGGCATGTGTGGTAGTGTAGTGCATGTTAA
This sequence comes from Acheta domesticus, assembly GCA_031308135.1. NCBI lineage: Eukaryota > Metazoa > Arthropoda > Insecta > Orthoptera > Gryllidae > Acheta > Acheta domesticus. The sequence continues at coordinate 184,067,208 of JAHLJT010002406.1, forward strand.
TGAAAGAGGAGAGGATAGGACAAGGAATAGGAAGGAAAGATCGCGCGCAGTCCGTAGCTCGTTTGTTAGGGTACTGCTCTGGCATTCGCCTGGTGTTGATGGGAGAAACCACGGAAAACTACCGATCAGAGCAGCCGGCCGCTAGAATTCTCCTCCAGACAGCGACTGAATTCGACCTAGCTGACAAGCTAGTGTCGAAAATCCTGCCAGGAGGGGACGGGGTGACCATGAGAAAGGTCGAGAGGTTGGGAGAGGGGCGAGGGTGCGGGGACGGGTTGGCGGCGAGAGGGGAAGGGGGAGGGGGAGGGGACGGGGAGACACCGGTATAGAGAAAGTGCGGGCGGGGTCAGGTGGCTCGAGGAGAGTTGGGAGTGACGGGAAGGGGTGGGGTTGGATCAAAGGGAGCGAGAGGAGACGGGGAGGGAGTGGAGTGTGGTGCGGTGGGAGGGTGCGATGAGGTAACGGAGAAGTAACATGAATGTGGAAGTAGACGGGCCGCGCCGTGCCGGAAATGGAGTGAAGAGAGTGGGGGTGGCAGAGAGGACGAGGGTAAAAACGGAACGAGGCTGTGAAGGCGACAGAGACGGACAAAAGAAGAAAGACAAGGAGCGCCAGGTCGCAGGAGTGGACGACAGTGGAACGGGTCGTGGCAAGCGGTGGTATCAAGGAATAAGGCTGTTGAAAGAACGAGGGGGGACTAGAGCAGTAGCGTAGGATCTGGGTTGGAGATGTTGACAGGATCGGTTATGGAGTAGAGGACGGAGAGAGCAAAGTCTCGGCATGACCTGGAACAGAATGGGGAATAGGTCGGGGAGGCAGTAAAGCCGGGGCGAAGGTGGTGAAGGCGGGGAGGGCGAGACGCGAAAAAGTAATGTGGAGGGCTGGCTGGATGAATGAACATGGCGGTGACAGAGAGGGAGCAAGGAGGTTGGTGACAGTGGGAACAGAACGGAGGAGAAGGCTGAAGCGGGGCTGGGCGGCGGAGGCGTCGAAGGGAGCGTCACAGCAAGAGCGGAGACGCAGGCGGAGACGAGGAGAGACGGGGGCGGCGGTAACTGCGAGGATGTTGGCAGGACCGCGGTGGCACTAAGACGGGGCGGGGCGGGGTGGGGCGGGGCGGGAGGGGCGGGGAGGGAAGGGCGGGGCTGGGGCAGGACGGTGCTGGGTGGGGAGGGTTGGGGAAGGGCGGGGAGGGACGGGGCGGAGCATGACGGGGCCGGGGTGGGGCGGGGTGGAGCGGGGTAGGACAGGGTGGCACTAAGGAGGAACCGGGGCAGGGAATGGTGGGGTGTGGCGGGACGGAGCGGGGTGGCACTAAGACGGGACCAGGGCAAGGAAGGGTGGGGCGGGGGTAAGAAGGATGCGGAGGCTGGGCGGGGTAGGGCGGGGAGGGACCGACGAAGGGTGGGCGTGGCCGAGGCGAGGCCGGGCCGGGGAAGGGTGGGGCGGAGCCGGGCCGGGCCGGGTGGGGCGTAGGGTGAGGCGGGGAATAAGAAGGAAGCAGAGGTGGGGCAGGGGTGGTGAGGACCCGATCCTCGGGGACCACGTTATGTAAACATGCGGCGCATGAATAAATTAAAGTCTGCGGTGTGACCTCCCCTCCTCCATCTGGGGCCCCATACATAATAGCATGCTAGGCGACACCAGACAGAGACGCTTCTAGGGTTACTAGCCACCACTCTGTTTCGCACTACAAGGTCTTCTCAGGACTGGAATTTGTTGTGGGAGTCGCAGTCAGAATTTCATTTCATTTTCCTGTTTTCTTGCCCGGCATACCACTGTTCGTATCCTTTTCAGCTTTATTATCTCACATTTCATTCTTCATTAGATTTATTATCACTCCTTTCCTATCAATATTGTAAGTACCAGCGTTAGCTGAACAATGTTTCTTGATTAAATAGCTTCGTGAATTACAGTGCGTAGTTCTACTGCTGTTATTTCCTTGAAACCTAAATGAAATTGTTCTGCGTAATAACAACCAAAAGCTTATTGCATTGCTGTGTTCTAAAGGAGTAATGTTTGCAATTCATGTCCTCAGTATTATTGGCTGAAAAGGCATTTCTGTATGTTTATGACGGAATTGTGGTCCATTACATCTATAGAGTATCAGCTCGTGTGTTTGTACCTATAAAATGCACTTAGGTATTTCGCAAATTTGTTGTCTTCAATACCAGTTCTATTTCATTTTGGAAAATCTCTATAAAACAGCCTAAAAATGTACTTACACAAACAGCGTATTTATTATTTCCAACTTTTGTTCTATTTTGCGGGAGACTATTAAATGTAAATCTCTTACGACTATTCAGGAATGTTCACGTTTCAGCTCCCAGAACCTATTTCAGAGTAAATGCGAGAAACATGTAACCAAAGTGGGCGATCTGAGAAAGTAAAGTTATTTAAAAACAAAGTTGGTAATTAAATAGTTTCTGCGCGTATGTGTTCAAAAATTAAAAAACGTTCATTATTTATCAATCTTACTGTCATTTTGTTTGTTGGCGATGTATTAAATGCAATGGAAAAGTCATCGTTTGTTTCTCAATAAGAGATGTTGAACGTTTTCCAGTGTATCACTTTCAATTATCTGCTCTCTCTCTAACAATGAAAATATTCAAATACAATCTAAAATTTAGCATCCTGCACTAACGTACTTGAGGTTAATGTTCCGCGATTTTTCCCATCGCTGAATGTACCACGAGTGTCTCTTATTTAAAAGCCGAACATCTGGAGGAAAAGTCGGATCTATCGCTAAGAATACTAAAAGCCGCAGAACATGACGTCTGACTGCGGTGCGTCTTAGTTTCACTGTTCTTGGTCTGAATGGAGGCATCCTGCGCCACAGAAACAAAACATATGTTACCGGAACGAATATTCACCTTCAGCCACACACGCAGCTAGGTGACGGGGAGGTGATTAAATCCACTCTCGACATTTTAAAAAGTACGCTTATTGTTCTGTGACTATTCAGTTTAAGGTTGTGTGTTACAGAATTACAAGTGTCGTACTTTTTATTCTAAAAATACCGATGTTGTAAATATCGAAGTTCCCTTCCACATCAAGTTCACGGGAGCGCGTAAGAAAATTTTGCAGTGGGGTTTAGCAAAATATTAGTTACAATTTTCCCCGTAAGTTTAAACTTAATTATGATACACGTTTATTTATCCTGCATCCTGCTATATTTGGCCTACAAGAAACGATGCTATCTGCACCACTGCTTTGAGGCCTAAAGCGCTTAAAACAATTATATAATAAACAAATATAAGAAATCAAATAAATAAAAATGTAATTTTTTAACTTCCATACACCTTTCGAGGTTTCTCTCTAACTCAGTGGCTACAAAACACTGTTTCATCGTAAATACACGCAAAATTACAAGAATGATGACTGCAATAGAAAAGTGTTCGTTTATTTCTGAATAAGAGGTGCGGAGCGTTTTCCAGCGTGAAACTCTGAAATACCTGCTCTCTCTTTCTAACAATAAAAATATTCAAATACAATTTAAAATTATTCATCATGCAAAAACATACTTGGGCTTACAGTTTTGCGATATTTCCCATCGCAAAACTGAAATCAAACAGGCAAAATTAAATCATATAATTATGATCTTACGTGGGTAGTCGGCATCGTGGTCACGGGAGTGTTGTTGCACCTGCCATTGTTCCCCGCCGCTGGATTCGCGAGGCTGGGGGATCGACTTCCTCCCGCGCGCCTCCGCGGGCGCGCCATGCGTGACGCTGCTGTGTCGACGACCTCAACGTGCGTGAGGTTGCGGGCGCTCGCTCAGCGCCGCGCACGGGTGCATCGGAGCGGCAGCCGCGCCTCTGAAACCGGAGACGAAAATCGAGTTACGATCGTGAAAATTAACATAAACAAACACTCTTTAATAATTTTCGGGCCAGAGGCCCTCGGGTTTGGGTGTCGCCCTCGGGTTCGGGGGGTCGCCCTCGGGTTTGGGGGTCGCCCTCGGGTTTGGGGGTCTCCATCGGGTTTGAGTGATCGCCCTCGGGTTTGGACGGGCGCCTTCGGGTTTTGGAGGGCGCTCTCGGGTTTGGACGGGCGCCCTCGGGTTTGGGGGTCGCCCTCGGGTTTGGGGGTCGCCCTCGGATTTGGGGGTCTCCATCGGGTTTGAGGGGTCGCTCTCGGGTTTGGACGGGCGCCTTCGGGTTTGGGAGGGCGCCCTCGGGTTTGGACGGGCGCCCTCGGATTTGGGGGTCGCCCTCGAGGCAGAGGCATCAACTTGGCGTCCTAGATACATAAATAACTATTGTATTATTTGTAATACACGACTTACTTTCATCATTCTTGTATCAAAACTGGGAGTACTCTTGTATTATTAATTATTGTATTAGTTATTGTATTGCTGTTAATCCTATAATCATCATGTTTTGTATATTATATTTAGAATATTGTTCTAAGATTATTTTATTTGTAACTTGCCACCGAACAGCAGTCCACTTGCAAGGAAATAAAATTATTATTATGAATATTATTATTATTTTAATATCATTAATATTTTTATTATCCATTACGTCCGTCTAAACCAGGGCTTTCCAACTGACGGCGCACGGGCCATATGCGGCCCGTCGGATATTTTTGTGCGGCCTGCGACTGCTTTGAACAATTTTATTATACCAACTAAATACAGTGCAACTGCACAATTCATCTTCTTTTTATTTAATGATATATTAATTTTCTCGTTGTATGTACATTAATTATTAACTATGTTGAATAAAAGTTGTATTTAATAGATATTTATTTCAATAATATCTCAGTAGTTAGGGTAAAAACCATCCTAAATGACAGTGCGAACCGCTGCTTAACTAGAATTTGATATGTGGCCCTTCTAAGTTGGACAGACCCAGTCTAAACCATCGAATCTCGCTGTCCCAGACAACATACACAATGCTTGAATTTACTATTTAATTAAAAGAAATTAATGTCAGTCAATAGTGAGTTTTAATTCACTACTTCCAAAACATTAGTACATCATATGAGCACAATTTGTTCATTTTATTAATGTAGTACTATCTCTGACACAATACAGCAAACAATGAAATGACATTCCAGTGCTAGAGCTACTAACATGAAGTCTAAATATATGATGAAATTTTGAAAAATGCTGTAATGTTTAAAATAATGTATGACACCCCAGAGTAAAAAGATTTTATATACTCATGAAAATTAGTTTCCATTACATCCGTCTCTATCGTCAGCTCAGGGGCAAAATTTTCCATTCGTGCATTACTTAGTTCACTCCCTTATACTATATAGTACGATTATTTTTTTAATTAAACAAGTTAATGTATGTAAGTTTAAACGTCGCTCATGTTTGATGAAGATACTGTATCCTATAAACATGTGGTTGTGCACAGTAGTTCTAGAACTGTTAGTCGTGTTAGTTTACATTAAAGAGATAATTTTCAATGAAAATCAGGATTTTTGAATTTTTAACTCCGAATTCAATATTCGAAACATTAATATTTTCCGAATTTGTAAACTTTTTATCCGTTTTCGTTATTCGAATATTTGCGTACATTCGCTCGTTTATCGAATTTACATCCAATTCCAGTATTCCAGTATTTGAAAGGATCTCAATGTAAGTCGTGTTAGTGTTGGTCTTACGTCATGTATGGTCGATTCGGAATGGAAGCTCTGGCTCTAAATTCAAAGGGGAAAATGAATTGTTATTGAAAATTAAAATAAATAAATTTCATGTACAACAATTTATTACTTATTGTTTTTGAATAGTGGTGTACATAAGTTGAAGTATATGTTGATTAGTAGAAACCTTCTGTTGGATGAAAAGGATACCATTTTGTGAAGATGTAAAAAAAAACTGTTCAGGAATAGGCGGTGCTTTACGTTTCACTGACATGTTATTTTAGAATTACGAATAGTATTTTCGAAACGTATTTATTAAATAATTCGACAAAATGAGTATTTAATCATTAATTACCATATGATACCCATGAAAATTTTCTGAACTTTTTACAATTTTTCTTCTTGTGGTTCATTTTCATCATGCAAATACTGCAGTTTTAAAATCCCTCTGTTCTTTGTGTTTTACACACACTTCTAAACAACACATTTCATTATTTTGTTTGAATATTCACATCATTGCATGTTGGAAATGACACATTAATTAACGTAACTTTCCTTTATTTCTTTTTAGAAGTAGTAATACACCTATATAGTAACTCACCATTACCTTATGTCATACATACTACAAATTGAACAATTCGCTCAATAATTATTCCGCGTTTTGATTTGTCTAGTGCTTTTCGATTTCTTTCACACTGTATTTTCGATTTCTATTCATTGGTAGGGATGTCGTAGGTACGAGTGCGCAGTGACGAATTTTCGACTTGAGATGAGTAGCCGAGTCCAACCTTGACGATTTTTTTAGAGCGATTCTGCACAGTTCCAGGCGAATGCCTGAGCGCGACAATTCTCGACAGAGATCTCATCCTACCCCTCTCCTAAGCCTTCGAGTCTAGCGATGAGACTAACACGCAGACCCGAATGTGAGCCTATCCGCTACGGTCCGGAAAGAATACGTGAGTACTGATGGTAAGCAATCAGAACTATTGTCCTTCGAAGAGAGAGAGGGAAATTACCCTACTTTTACGAGTAGCATACAAAAGAATCGACAACGTTTAGGATGCGCATTTAAAAATTCACATTTCCTCGTTCCTTTAGTGCGAATGCTGTTAGAGCCTGGAACGTGTGCGTGCGTGGGAGTGAGGCTACTGCGCGTGCGCGCGCGCGCCGGTGTAAATCACGCGTGAGCGTCTCCCAGGCACACGATACGACAGCACCCGTTTTTCACGATTAATTTCCGGGCCGCCCGCCGCCCACGCAACCCCCGCCGCCCACGCCGTCCCCGCCGTCCCCGCCGTCCCCGCCGTCCCCGCCGCCCCCGCCCCCCGCCGCCCCCGCCCCCCGCCGCCTCCGCCCCCCCGCGCCGCCTCCGCCCCCCCGCGCCGCCTCCGCCCCCCCGCGCCGCCCCCGCCCCCCCGCGCCGCCCCCGCCCCCCCCGCGCCGCCCCCGCCCCCCCCGCGCCGCCCCCGCCCCCCCGCGCCGCCCCCGCCGCCCCCGCCGCCCCAGCCGCCCCCGCCGCCCCAGCCGCCCCCGCCGCCCCAGCCGCCCCCGCCGCCCTCGCCGCCCCCGCCGCCCCCGCCGCCCCGCTGCCCCGCCGCCCCCGCCGCCCACGCCGCCCCCGCCGCCCACGCCGCCCACGCCGCCCACGCCGCCCCCGCCGCCCGCCGCGTCCTTGTCGATATTAATGCGCGCCTGCCGCGACGGCGCCGCGTGCATGACGAACGGGCGGCGGAGCTGCCCGAAACCAGCGCAATCTCTGCGGCCGAGAGGATGTGGGCGGAGGTGCGGGCACGGAGGGTTCGAGATGAAGTTTTAGACGCGGACAGGTGGAGGCGGAGATAGCCGTACGGGGTAGAGGCGGGCAACAGGGCGGGGTGTGTGGAGAGAGGGAGGTGGGATGGCAAGCAGAGAGGGAGATGCAGGGGAGGAACGCGGGGAGGGCGGAGGGCATGTTGGGAGGTCTCGGAGGGAGAGGAGGAAAGAGTGATTCCGGGCGCGTCAACTGCTAAGGTCATTCATTCTGTAAGTGTAGTGTATGTTATTCCCGCTGGATGTCGATATCCGGCACCCGACCTACTCGTAGGCATGCAGGGTTTTCTCCAATCAGGTATCTCCTACCAGCGGGGCACCGCTCCAGCCGGGACAAGCTCCAAGCTCCCGACCGGTCTTCCGGCATGTGTGGTAGTGTAGTGCATGTTAGTGTAAGTGTGCGTGTAAGCGGTGAGGATAGGTCAAGGAAGAGGAAGAAAAGATCGCGGGCGGTCCGTGGACCGTTTGTTACGGAGTTGCTTCGGCCGTTGCTTTGCCCGTTGAAGACGAAAGAGAGAGCTGAGAGGAGACGGTGACGGGGTGGAGGTGGGGGATGGTGATGAAAGCGATTGACTTGATGAGAGGTGGAGGAAATGGAGAAGGGTTGAACGGAATGGACGGGGGCGGGGCGAAGTTGAGGGTGACGGAGAGGTCTCGAAGGGGGTGTCGGAGGAGGGAGTGCAGCGATCGACACCGAGTCGGAGGCCCCCGCACAAGCAACGCGAAGGCAGCCTGGCGAACGCCCCATACACGCCGCGGCGGTGCAGCCCACATCCCCACTCTCTGAATCTGAATCAGTGAAATTGTCGCCGATTCATTCAGTGAGAACCGAAGTCACTGATATCTTCAGTCGAAATGTGACAATCAGCGAATATGCGAACCTTTTCATAATGACCACCAGCACTTCACTGGTCGTCAGTGGCAAAAGTGCCGTGCCACCGTCGCTCACTGATCGTTCAGTCATCACGTTCAACTAGTTGTCACAGATTTCACTGATTCAAACTGAGAAGTTTCACTGATTCAAAAAGTGCGATCGATTTTTTACTGATTTGTTCAGTTCAATTCACTGATTGCCAGTGGCAGGGTAATAACTGACACCATCAGTGAGTAGTCACTGTCAGTAGTTTTTCACTGATTCAGACTGAGAAAGCACTAATCCCATCCATGAAATTATTTTAGCGTGGCCGCTCAAGGTCGAGGGCTCAGAGCTGCCGGTAGAGTTCATTTCTTAAACTTATTGCTTTTGGGGAGAGCGCGTCCCTTCCCAGGATGTGTTGACAGACCTCCTCCAGTTGTGTCAACAGTGACCCTGACTATTCGTTTGCGCGAGGTGCGAGTTTTCAGTTGCATTTCCCCACCAAAGTAAAGCGATTTGTATGAAGTTCTGTACAAGTTATTGTTATTTTTTTGTGATCATTTCAATGCAACTTGCTTAAGGACGCCTTTCACAGTCAGACGCGTGAAGTCATTGCAAAAATATATAAACTTATGAAGAGAGTATTGAAAGGAGGTATTGAAAATATAAATGCAGTTTTCAAGGGAGTAGTAGTTGCTTCGGGTGTTTCGAAAATATCTATTCGCAGAATTAATAAGGTAATTAATTATATTCAATCGGGAGAATCTGTGTTCATTTTCAACTCCTGATAAAGAGAGGAAGAACGTGGAATCTGCTCTTGACAGCTCAATGAGAGTGTGAGCCTCATTGAATGCTGGATATGAGGATATGAGGCTTGACCTTAGAATATATTAGTAAGCCCTAATGAAATATAAAATTCCGAAACTTTGTCAAACTAATTGTTTCATTGCTCATTAGGATCAATCCCGTGAACTACACGTATATCCCTTATTAATATTATTTTCAATAATAATTGTATTATTGAAATGGTAAATTTTAGTCTAGTCTCGTTCGTAAAGCACCTGCTCAATTACTCGTTATGCGGCATCAACAATTAAACAAGCATGATTATTGGTTATTTATAAAACCCTTTCTTTTAGTATTTTATTCAATACTTCCAGTTTTGCAACCTTATTTCGTTGATATTTTGAGAGAATGAAAGCATGAAGTTTTTAGGCATTGAAAGTTCTTGGAATAGTACTACTCTGACATGAGTGATACACAGGTCTATAAGGCATTCCATGAGAAATATTAACTCGTGCATTTGTAATATACGAACATCAATCTCACCTGGTTTCATTTTTCATTTTGCAACGCCTGCGTTAGCCATTTTGCTTCCTATCCCCTCTCCTCCACCCATTTTCGACTTCATCCACTGCGGAATCCGCGATTTTCTCTCCTTCTTTCGAAGATGTTCGACGCATTTTTTCCTCCTCTTGCTCACATCATCCCGGCAATTTTTCTTTGTCCCATCCCTTCTGCTCCCTCCTCCTTCTTCCGGCCATTTATTTTCCGAGCATTTCGCCTCCCCCTCCTCCTCACCCCCCTGAGCTCCCAAGGCTGAGAAGGATAAGGGCAACCACATTGCTGCGGCAGAAGCTCTCATCTGGAGGTTCAAGGGTTCGAGTCCCGACGATGGCGGAGTTTTCACCTTGACTAGATGCCTACAGTCGAGTCCGCCTGTAGTGAACTCGGCTATAGTGAACCCTCGGTTATAGTGAACTTAAGTCACTGGTTCCTATTCACTTACATTACAAATAAGCACAAGAAGATTCGGTTATAGTGAACCTGAACCTCGGCTATAGTGAACGTAGGAAAGAAATTCTAGAGTAAAAGGGTCTTTAGAGAATGGGAGGGTGTTCCAAGGCTGTTCCAAGAAGCGTTGAAAGGTGCCAAGACTACATTATGATATTTAGAGATAGAGGACAATGCAGAATCTAGTATGGAGATAGTACGAACTCTGAAGAAGGATCTAGAGAAATTACAAATAAAAAATGTACGAAGTAAACAATTGAAAATAATTGATTGTTTTAGTACAAGTAAATATATTGAAATGTTCAGTTCGTGAAATGTTAATGAATTTTGCTGTATCTCTATATTAATAAAATCAATCATTGTGGAGAATCAATAATTTAATTTTGACATCGGATACATTGAACCTCTAATATAGTGAACCAAAAATGTTAGTCCCTATAAGTTCACTATAACGGGAGTCGATTGTATTACTAGCGGAACATTTCTTGAACGATGGATTGAAGAAATGCGGGAAGAAAGGCGGCCGCTAGAGTTTATGAAGTAATGCTAATCTCTGGCGAATTAGTCGTGTATTCGCAACTTTCTCAATAATTTGCGTTCTAACTTTCTCAGGAGTTCAAGGCATTTCCTATGATGGATCTTCATTTCCTTCGGTCATTTGTTTAGATTTTTTGGAGAAAATCACGGAGACAAGTTCTCGTCTTCAATAGAAAATAGTTTCTATTTCGCGCCAGTGGGGATGTGTTTGGAATGTTGTCATCAATGCTCGTTGCTCTCTTTTGCTATCAATTGTTTTTGTGCCAGAGAGGGGGAAGCAAGGTCATCGTTGAAGAAAAGTTGAAAAGTTGCGCGATTAATAGATCGGAACATTTCCTTAACAAGCGTGCCACGGATCGCGAAGTTTTGGAAACATCGTTTTCGACAAGAAACATCGATATACGAATATCGATGCTTTGTGTTCCATTTTTCTTCACATCAGTATATTTTTCCAGAAACATCGATGTTTTCAAAAAATTTACCATGATATAAGTAAACTTTTCAGTACATTTTTTTGGTGAACTGCTCAAAACCAACAGCCACTGATATCTATAACTGATGTCAACGTCCAGACGACACGAAGCCGTTTACTATTCGCAACATTTCTCCAGTGTTACCAGATTAGGGGGATTTAATTTGAATGTTTCTTTCCTTTATAGGTAAGTTTGGGGGCAGGGAAAGATTTATTATTTTTGTTTCTGGGGGTTGATCAATATGTCTTACTTTATTATAATTTTAACAAAATATCTATTATGAGTCATGCGAAAAGTAAACGATTCATGAAACCTAATAAGCTGGTTCAATATTTAGACAAAGACTGATGACAAAATGATTAAAAGCTGAATATTCTTAAAACTAATATTTACATATTATATATCACGTTAGATCCAGAGCGTTTCACATCAACGATTTACGAATGAAAGTGGATAAATTGAAAAATATTAAATAACGATGTCCTTTGGTTTTTATTTCCTTCTTTACATTCAATAAAGTTTTAACTTATTATTCATATGTAACCAAACATATAACTCATTTAAGTGCTATAATTAAAATAGAAATAGGATGGGAAAACATCATCCGTTTTATCATATTTAAAACATCAATATTTTAAACATCGAAAACCATTTGGTGGTGTATCGATTTATCGATAATCGTTTGGGTAACATATTCCATCACTCGTCGAGAGCTTGTCTCGGCTGGGGCGGTGACCCGCTGAGGGAGATATCTGGAGAGGGACATACCCAGATCTCACGTTTCAGCGGGGAAAAGGACCACCGCTACCATCCACCAAAACGCGGGCTGCACTCACAGCCCCAATGATTAAAGAAGCTGACCGACCCAGATACACGAAAAACTCCCTCCGGCCTTGAAAGTCTTTCCTGGTTCATTCAGGTTAAGGTTGGAGTCAACAAACCCCATTTGAAGACTGACCAAGACCGTTCGTCACGTATGGAATCACAAAAGTATTTGCAGATCTACTGCTTTAATTCAACAAGTCTTATACTAGTGCATGACATCGATTTCTTAAGGATACCAATGTACTTTAAAACATTCACAGAGTTTTCAAGCAACATGAGATCTGAGCCAGTCTCTTATATGTCCTTCATACTATCCAACAACAAAATTTAATTAAAATTGTTGACGTCGTTTTTTCGAAAATTTTGAAAATATCTCAGGGGCTTCATGTAAAGTATCCTCAAAACTAAAATATCGGTTTCAAATTCCTTCCTAAGTAATAAGTTCGAGGCACAAACAAAAAAGTTCGCCTGGTAAATAATAAAATAGGAATTGTCAGAAGTCCAATTTAAGGTCAGTTTCAACTTAATAGAATTAAAATGAAACCACATATTGGCTGAGCCAAACTCAGTCGATAAATAATAATAATAACAACAATAACAACAACAAAACCATTGTCTTATTTGGAATAGCCCACATTTTGTCTAAAGTATTGTAGAGGTACTAGCAGTTCCTAAATCTGCTCCTCACAGCTGGTTTCAACCTAGAATAGGTTTTATATTCAACCGAAACAGTCATGAAATAGAGGAATAATAATGATGATGATGACGATAATAATAATAATAATAATAATAATAATAATAATAATAATAACAAAGAAACAAACCGGATATAGTTATCCGGGATTTGGCGAAAAAATCGTGTTTACTTATCGATGTTGCTCTACCTTGCGATCAAAACGTCGTTACCAAGGAGGCAGAGAAACGTCTTAAATACAAGAGTTTGGAAATCGAGATCAGTCGAATGTGGGGCGTAAAAGAACAGGTAGTACCGTTTGTTATCGGAGCTCTGGGATTTGTTCCGCAAAATTTGAGTAAGAATTTGTCTAAACTCCCCGGTAATTCAAAAGACTGGGAAGTGCAAGAAATTGGTTTATTTGGAACAGCCCACATTTTGCGTAAAGTATTGTAGAGGTACTGATAGTCACCGGATCTGCTCCTTAGGTAGCTGGTTGCAACCTGGAGTAGATTTTATATTCAGCCGACTCATAAGATCTTTAGTCCTGATGTAATGGTTAATAATAATAATAATAATAATAATAATAATAATAATAATAATAATAATAATAATAAATTTACCCTCCAATCTGCAATATTGGAATAGTAGGAATAAGTATCGCACGCTAGAGTTTCGTGTGGTGGAACGCGTTGGTCGGCGCGCGCTGTTCGCCATCCCAGTGGGTCGTCGCCCTCCACTGACCAGCCCCGCGCCGAAATTCGATGCGACCGCCGTCACGCCCCCGCCCCCCACCCTCCGCCCCCTTCCCCCTCTGCGTCCATTGTTCTCGCGGAGAGGCGTCGGGGCGCGCGGCCGTCGTCACGATCTGGGCCGACGCGCTGTAATTTCCGCCGCGTTTTCCAAATAATAACAGGTAGGCGACTTCCTCGATTGGCGGCGACACCTCCGTGTTTTCGGGGCGGCCCTCGACGAATTGGGAGAGCGACATTTCACAACAGGACGCGCGAAGCTGGCGCAGGTATTCAATGAGGCGCTGGCCATCCCGCGCTGATTATATGTTGGGTGACGTTACAGTGACACGATGTTCTTGTTAACGTTCTGATACGTCGGTTAATTTTATAAACGGTTTGAAGTTCGTGTTGTATCATCATTCTCGGTTCGTGAGAAAATAAGTTTTTCACTAGCACTCCTGCATGGAAACTAGTACTTAGCTGCACTGTTTGTTCATCGAAAAGTGTTACTTCGCGGTACGTGAGCGGTAACATAGGCTTTGCCGCAAAGAAGTCACGGTCGCATAAAACAACACCAGACTGTAAAGTGAACAAAATAGAGGGACAAAAAACAAACAAACATGAATGACAATGGCTCTCACCTCGCATATTGAGAATGATCCCAAGAGTATGTAATTTTATGTTTCCATGCATTTCCTTTAAATATTAATGTACACAGCTCGTACAAATGTCTTTGGCGCACTCATTCCAAAACGCCAAACTCGACTTCCTGTGTCGCCTCATCTGTCAACATATTAATCATATTCTAAAGACTTACTTTCCGTACTACTTATGTAAATAATCATTTTCGATTATTTAGTTTTTTGATTTATCGGATCTAAAGAAGAAAGTCCAACATTCGAGATTAATGAAATGTAAGTTATCGAAGGAAATCAGTCGAGATAGATTATAATTCAATTAAGAAAAAAACTACTCTTCTAATGTACTAAGGATGTCTTCCGTTTGATTAGTTCACTCATGCTTCAGTTTTATACGGTTCATTACAATACGTTTTCGTACATTCGTTATTTGCAACACACGTTTCTCTCAACACAAGATAAAAAGTTTAAAAAACAAGTTCAAACCCGACGGGTAACACATCTGGCAGTTTTGTATTATCAAATGAATACTGACGCTCCGACTATAGTATATTTCACCTTTTTATTTACCTTTATATTAATTTTTAAATACCTTTCGAGATTTAATATCAATTTAACGCTCAAAGTAGACTATTTTATTCTTTGATCTTCCAAAACATTGATTAGTTCATAAGTTCCGAAAACTCACAAAATCCACAGTGAAAAACATAATGCCTTATTCTCCGCGGAGTCAGATAAAAAAATTCCAGATATCTCACTGAAATGGATACATTTTTGGATGTTCATTTGCCCTGTGGGAAGCAGGCTTGTCTTTGGAGAACTCAGCGCAACAGATGGCTCAACACCACGTAGTACTTACATGGGTTCGCACAGGAGAGACTTCGATTCATACAGGGAAATTGTTACGTAATGCAAACGTTACATTCTCTATATTCCAGATACTTCCGTTAAACCGCATGTTCTCACAACCACAATTGTTCGTGTTACAAACGTTTTTGACTTACAACAATAATTTCCACCCGAAAATTAGCTCTAGTACGTTGAGAATTAAGATCACTATTACAATTCGAGAGAGCTATTAAGAAAACTCGAGGCGAATTAATGAATTGATAAACTGGTGTTCTTTCGTACTTAGTTTCCACTTGTAGAGGTAACACCGCCCGATTCCGGCAGCAATCAAACTACTGGACTTGAGTTATTTATGTTTATGTAATATTACGTTACTTCTTTATTACAAAAGATAATTTGCAAAAATTGTATATTATGGTTTTGGAAAAAAGCACTTGAACTTTCGTAAGACCTCTCATTTGACAGTTCGTGAATCTGAGGCTGAACTCACCCAAATTGGATCGTAGAGAAAATGAATTCGTTAATGAAGTTCGATTAATGTCTTAGTGGGATGAGACAATGAATTAAATTCCATATATAAACATTTGACAGTATTGAAATACTTATTTGGAACAAAGTTCTGACTGGAAGTGATCACGGTTACCAGAGGCGGGATTCGGGGGGGGGCAAGGGGGGGCAACTGCCCCCCCAATGTTGGGACATATTTAAAAAAAAATATATTTAGACATTGCATTCAAGTTTATGTAAAAAAATTACTTTTTTCTGTATTTTCAGAAGAATTTTAATAATAATTATGGGAATAATAATTTTATTAAGCTAAGATAATACCATACTGCTTAAATAAATTGGCAAACTTTAGTTCAATATTATAAAACGCGCGGGATAATGTTCAGCGTTACTGTGAATATCCCGTATTAAAAACAAATCCTTCAATTATATTTTACTTTTAAATGATATTTACTTAGAAATTAAACAGTTTCATGCGTAAAATCATGGTAGGTTTGACAGCTTGTACTTCCTACTCAGTTTCAAACTTACGCGAAAGAGAGAACGAAGTCTCTGTTCTTTCGGAGCCCTCAACGCATCCACAGTACGTGTCCTTTCGGCACTGTAGATCAGTGGGGTCAGTGGCGGGCTTTCTCATGCCCCGACACTCACTCACACACACACACCACATAAATCAGCCCAGCTTATCGGAATGACCAACCTCACAGGCGCTGAAAGAGGTGTCAGGAAACAGTGGGCGGCTTGCGGTACGATTCATTATAATCGGTACTATTCACACGTAATTCGTTTAATTCACACTTGGGATGAGAAATGTCTTGTAAATGGCGTGGAAAGTTGATTCTTAGGATTTTTCTTATAGACCAAAATAAATACTCTATTATTAATAATAAAATTAAAAATGTCTTAACGACAGCCGTGAGTGACAGGGACAAAAGAGAGCAAAATAAATCAGTAGTTAATTATAATAAACCTGTTGTCCACCCATATGGTTCTCTTATTTTTAAATTGTTTTTGCGGGCTGTGAAATAAATGTTTGTCCAACATGAATGCGGACCACTGTCCTAGTCCTCAGTCAGAGGGCTTTCGGTATAGGTGACGATGACATCTCTGCGACGTCATAAGAATAAGAGCTCAGTTGAGTTCTTGCAGTACTGGCGAACGCACGAGCTTTTATTATAGTGAAACGAGCCAGATCAAGAAAGTAAGAAAATTTCAGCTCTTGTATCTGACAGGTGAGAAATTAATGTTAGTTCATCACGTTTAGTTCAAATTAGAATTTAATCAATAGCTAATGAATAATACAAGTGTTATTGTTTACTGAAGGAAATGTGACTTTACCAGACGACAATCTCATAGATACTTTGTTCTCCTAGAAGTTATAGCAAAATAGCAAACTTCGGTGGCCGTTGACTCACGTTATTCTAGTATCCCCTGGGTAATCGAAAGAATAACATCTCTTCGTTAATGACGACAGAGGAGTGTCAAATAATACGTTTATCTGCTTTGCAGCCTACCCAGGAAAAATGATCACGCTAGGTCACTGATAATAACTTCCCTTCTCTGTTATTATAAATGGGAATCTGTTGTTTTAATCTAATGTCGGTTGTATTATTATAACAAAAAGGTTTTTATAACGAAAAAGTTTTTTGGTTTTTTTTGGACAACAGAGCAACATTTACTACGATAATTTAAAAAAAGGTTTATTATTGCTATGAATCGTTAAAGTTCGTGCATGGTAAAGTTCGGCAAACTGACAGTTTTGTCCACTTTCCAGAATGTCGAATGTTTTTATCTCGTCGATTTAACATTACGTAGCTAATATTTATGTACTTCAATGCACGCAATTTGTATGTCATTAAAACTGTAAATTTTAATTACAATTCAAATACTTCAATCATTTAATTCTAATACTTAACACTGATCATTATTTGTAAAGAAAATTATTTGATCGTCACTTTCCTCAAATAATTTAATTTCAATATTCAATTTTATACTTAACATGTGAATAATTGCTACATTCATGTAATTATTTTATTCAGAAACAAGAACAAAATAGTGAAAGCAAAATTTTTACAATATGTTTTGTCAAAAAATATATTAATGTGTAAAGTTAAAGTGTACCATCACACAAAATTTGACATTAATAATTATGTATCTTTATTCGATTCTAATAACTAGACCGCGGGATTTCATGGAATTGCCATGTCTGTTTTTTTGTTATTTGTTAATTGTGACGTTATGGTAACTGTGAAGATGAAATGATATGGTGATGATAGGGGGTTGAAAGGACGAATAGAAATGAAATATGCCCAAGGGCGGGAGTCGAACCCGCGATCCTTCGGTGCGAGGTCGCTAAGAACTACCGGCGTATATTACAGGTTTTTTGTCTAGAAGTGGGTCGAAGTCAGTTATTTTGTGTATTTCTCTTTCGAAAGAAACGTGAATTGGGCCAAGACAATACCAACATAATATTTCCGATAATATTCTGATAACATTGTTTTCGCTTGAATCGATTTACTTCCTGTAACTTTATTCGCGCACATGAACTTAGTGAATGGGCTGAATAGTACGGCGTCTTGTAACATGGCCATTTGTTCTCTCGCTTAATATATTTTCGTTCATTAAAATGGAATATATTTACTTTTATTAAACGCCTTTTGTACTACACTGTAAATCAGGGTTCATCAAAAAGATGAGTCGAGAGCAAAGGGCCATCGGCATCGCGGACTCGGCAAGAGCCGGACCTCCGTCAAGCTGCAACCCCCCACTTGTCAGAAATTCAAAATTAACTAGCCTATAATTTTGAACTATGTACTAATTTTGTACCAAAATAAAAAAAATTGTACTCAACTATAAACCAATAAAAAACGACATTCAAAAGTGGGGGTGCTAGCTTGACGTCAACCTACAACCCCCACTTTTCAGAAATTCAAAATCACCTAACCCATTGTTGTCTACTAATTATGTACTAATTTTGTACCACAATTAAAATTTTGTACTCACCTATAACCAATTAAAAAACTGTTGCAAAAGATACCTTTTGCACATATTGTCGAATTTTTTTAAATCCCCTTGGAGTCACACTTCGAAGGTTGAAATGTATACAGCGGTTTGCTACTATAATGACCTTTCAGATGTATTTGTTTTCAAAAATTTATCTGGTCCCCAACGGAGATAATGCAATCGAAAAAACAGAAAAAAATTGCGTGTGGCTATGAAACAAAAGTGCCTGCCAAGCCACCCACACTAGTCACAAATTCAAATCCAACTAGCCATTATTATCTTCTATTTGTCTACTAATTTTGTACCACAATAAATAATTTTGTACTCCGTCCGTCTGTCCGTCTGTGAACACTGCTAGCGCCTAAACCATACGTACGATTTCTTCCAAAATGGATATTCCCCGGTCGATCTGATTCTAGTCGAAGCTTTGAGATTTTGAAAACGATTCTTCAAAATTTGGAGGTACTTTATATGAAGCCCCCCGGGATTGTCAAAATTTTCTCAAAAAGGGCTCCAATTTTTTTTCTTTAAATTTCTTGTATGAATAGAGTAAATACACTTATTAACATGGAAGGTCCGATTCTCACGAATACCTCTGGATTTTCGAAAATTGTGGAAGTTTGAATTGTTTTCGGCGTCTTTCTCCAACTACAAAATTGAAGACAGAGATTTTTCTTCAAATAAAATTTGTTCTGCATATTGAGTTCTATCATAAAGGTCATGTAAATGTTTCTCAAATTTTAGTAGTTTTCGTGCAATTAATTTCGTGCCTGCAATATGTGCACTTTTAAAAAATTACAAAAACAAGATTTTCTCAAAACGGCTCCAATTTTTTTCTTTAAACTTTTGGTAGGGATAGTGGTAAATATAATCTATCAGATGACATAAAAGCCATATTGCTCTATAGGTTGGTTTTTCCAAAAATTACAAAAATGTAAATTTTTTTCACATGTTTCTCACGTCGATAATATTTACATTAGCGGCGATTTTTTTACATTATTATATTTACGAGTACATATGCTTTAAATAATGTCAAGTAAAGTTTCTCGAAAACACTACCGTTTTCTGTGAAAGTAGCTCAAAATTTCGCATTTTCAGAAACGCTCAAACGCCATTTTCTCATATATGACTGTAAATTTTTTCTTGAAACTTTTGTCACGGATAGTGCTAATTACACTCTTTAGTATGACGTAAAGTTTATTTTGAGTTTTTTTTTGTTTTTTCAAAAATTACATCATTGTAATTTTTTGAAAGATCTCTCACATCTTTAATATGCACATTACCAGCAATTTGTAAACATATTATATTTGTGAGTGTAAGTGCTTCAAATAACTTCAAATAAAGTATTTTGAAAACTCAATAATTGTCTGCGAAATAAGCTTCAACTTTGCAATTTTAGTAGCGCTAAAACGCCATTTTCTCTTAAACGGCACATAATTTTTAAAGAAAATTGCTATTTATGACTAGGTTTTTGTATTCTTTAATATTCTAAAATTAATATTTTCGTTCTACCAATAGGAAACCGAAAAAATTAAGAAAATCCAAAAAAAAAGTACTTTTGGCGGTGATAGATGGTAGCTGGCAAGAAAGAGTATGTGGCAAATCCGAATAGCTAGCGAGACGACCCAGGAAAAAAAAAGAAAACTAATACGGGAAAGTCTGTGCCATTCTGTAGCACCACTAGTTCCTTTTCACGGCCCGGCAATTAATTTTTTTTCCCGCCGAAATTGGCCATTTTTTCGCGCAGCATTACATAACTTTCCTATACTACGTATATCACTCCGTGTATACGTACGTATACGGGAAAGTAAAAATGTATCGTTGAATTAACAGTTCGGACCGTTCAAGTAACAATGCGGAATCTCACCGCTGTGTGCAACTAAGATAATTAATAACATTCAATAATAATTAACAAAATTGAAGCAATGTGTATAATTGCAGCACAATTAATTAACTTAAAGCATGTAAACGAATATTTTGATATTTATAATAGCGCCCAAATTTGCCCCCCCAATAAAAGATCTGAAATCCCGCCCCTGACGGTTACCTAGAGGGAAAGTGAAGCTTTATTAATAAATTGCGTTCGAGTAATCGAGTAACCTCTGACAAACTACTTCCTTCATTCCCTCTAGGATATTTGCCGAAAGAGCTAAGCATGCAGTAGTGCTCGCATCAACTTGCTCACAGTTGTAATCTGCAATATAATCCTGAACTGCATACATAACACCACTTGATTCGCAAAAATCGAGTGAGTTATGAAGGTAACGGGATCAGAAACATCATATAATCCACATTAAACCCCTGTTACCAATTTTTGAGAGCGTTTTGGAAAAGGAAAATACAAGAATGCCCATTTCCTTTAGGTGATGCGATTTCTTTGAACACTACTGTGCATGACCAAATGAAATTTAATGTGTCAAGAGTTTTCTCTGATTAGCGAATCCATTCATTCCTCTGAGGTATTCGCCATTGGAGCTAACGCTACCCCAACGTTTACATTACCCCGGCCGTGTATGCATCCTCCGTCGTCGGGTTCAGTGACCTACAAAAAACCTGTTCTGCGGGCGGGAGGCGTGCGGGCCGCGGGCGGTTTCACTTGTGGCATTCCATTGTGGCCCGTCTGTCCCGCCACACGGCGGCGGCGCCCTGCCTCGGCTACCTGGAGAAAAAGCACGCGCTCTTTGACGCTAAAGTATGTGCTAAGTCCAGAAATAAACGCGTTTCGTCTCCTTGCATCATTAGAAGAGCAGTCGTTTTGATGTTGTTTCTCTTTAACGTTTTATTTTGTGCTTTTTTTTAGAAGATGTTAAGTAAAGTAAATGTTAACGAAAGAAAAACTGTTTCAATGCATTTCTACATTTCAAATCGGCAATCGCATGTTCCATTGAAAATGGACAATATGCAATTAGCTGATGTTGAGGTAACAAAATTTCTTGGTCTCTCAATTCAGTCAAACCTCAAGTGGAATGATCACCGAGATTTCTATTCGGGAATATTATTTCCATGCCACTTAGCATAGAGCGTCATGGAAGGTGATGCATTCGATTAAAATTCAATAAAATAATAAAAGTTATATTTTTACATGTATGATGTGGATCACGATTTAGAAAATAAATTATTTGTTTAACTTATAAAACTCTGAACTCTTTTTATTTCGCTTGATTTAATTTATTATCACATAATTTATCATCAAAATAATTTATTAAACAAATTCCTTTTCAAAGGGTTTACAATTCTTTAGTTAATATTGACAGAGTAGACCAACCTGAAGTAAAATTTATTTTTCATATTTAGTAAAATAATATAAATGTTTTAAATTCACTCTTTGAGTTTATTAATGTTCTAACCACAATTAGCAGATATGGCTGCAAATAACTGCCTATTTGTGTTGAATATTTTCAACTTTTACGTTTCTTATCTTTAAATTTTCTTTCATTCCTGAAGCGTACATATAATTCACCGCCTTGATAAAAAAAATGCATCCGTAATAGGAATATTTACCCTGATTTTTTTAAATTATAAATATTGCATGCTTGAGAAAACATTATATTCGTATTAGACGTGTATCATTCAAACTGAATACAGATATATTAGTCAACTCCTGTGCAGTTTTAATTGCAAACATTCATTACAATTATTAGGAGAGTTCGACGAAATGATTGTAAAATTAAGATAGTAATTTAAATTCGCTAGTCTAAATAACGTTTTTAATTTTTCAGTAAAAAGAGTTCCATGTATTGATAAAAATTTCCTGAATTCTGATTAATTAATAAACACTTTTGATTCACTGTTTGATAAAAAAATTCCAATTGTTACAAACCAAACATTTTTCACATTTTTGAGGAAAATAATTATTTTGATTCATTAATTTATAATTTATTCATTTCATCGTTCATACATGTTCTTCTAGGTCCCAAGTACTCTACATGAAACCAAACCGAGCGCCTTATTTTGAATTAATCAAATTGACAAATTATTGTAGTAAACCCTCATTAACAGGAATTCCAAGGGACCCGAAATAATCGGACTTCGTAGTGTAAAAATTCGTATCAACCAAGTATTATAAATGTCCGTATTACTGCAATTCCGTACCGGGACCCAAGTTTTGTTCGTGCCACGGCAAAATTCGTGTTAAGCGAGTTTGTGCTAATGACGGTTTACTGTATTTATGATTTTGTATTCACTCACATGTGAAGTTTTAGCCAACTGGAATCAACAGTCAGCATCAGTTTCATACACTTTTCTCCGTTACATTATTGCAAATGCATTCTCGCCTCTTAGCCCTGAAAATGAACTCATAACGGCAAAAATTTACGCGGCCATTTAAGCAATGAATGGATCTAATGCATTTATTCAAGAAACTGTTCTTCTCGAGGTCCGCGTTTGGATTCCCTGGCGGGCGTTATCGCTCCGCGAGATCCCTTCCGCGTGCCTCTAACGCGCGCAGCCAAGTGCTTTACGAGACGAGGCTGGGGCTTAACCGGTTTCGGTGCGTGTAATTAATACGCTCGCTTGATGAGATTGCCTCGGCGGGCGATGGTTCTCAGCAGATAGTGTTCTTAAGTTGTTTAAAGAGGAGCACTTGGTAGACTCATCGCGTATCTTATCAGCCACGCTCATCTGCCCTTGCTGCAGTTGTTTTGTTTTTTTCTCACCCGCCTTCGCGCCGAAAGAAGTGCGCGGCTCTCGGTTTATTTGCGTTTATTTATATTTACTCAATCTAATGCGTCAAAATACAAGCTACTGTAATCGACAGATCGCGGATTTGGTTTAGAAGGTATCTCTTCGTGGTTTGGTTAAGAAATGTATCTCTTCGTGGCAATTGGAGAGAATTAGATCGTAATAAAACGAGTATTTTAAATGTAAGCATCACATATTATATATTAATTATATCACATATTATTAGCATATTTACACGACGTATGTGTTAGTTTGGGAGCTTCATACTAACTGTTCAGAGAGAAAGAGATGACACTCACACTATTCGTTGTAAGGATCGCTGGAAAGCAAAGCCGACAAAAAACTGCGAACGACAGTGGACTGCACTCATTTCCAGTACGAGATTATCATCATTTTAAGAAAAGTACATTTTGAAAACTCTAAAAAGCAACCATTGTCTATACTTAAATGTAAAAAAAATTATTATAAAATTATATTTCAAGTAGGATGCGGCAAAATAACACAAAAACTAGTGGTAGCCATTAGACCAGGGATGCCCAACTTAAAAGGCTTATGGGTCACACATTAAATTCTAGTTAAGCCGCGGGCCGCACCGTCATTTAAGATGTTTTTTACCCTAACTACTGAGATTACACTGAAACATATATATTACATAAGACTTTTATTCAACATACTTAAGGATTAATGTACATACAACAAGAAATTAATATGTAATTAAATAAAAATAAGATGAATTGTGCAATTGTATTGTATTTGGTTGGTTTAATAAAATGTTTCAAAGCAACAAAAGATCCGTCCGGCCGCATGCGGCCCCCGGGCCGCCGGTTGGAAAGCTCTGCTTGAGACCCACCTTCGTTCTGTACCATTACACATCGTGCCCCTGGCCCCGTCTGCGCGCTTGAGCCGTTGTTCCGTGCGAGCCGACGCAGTTCCTCGAATTCACGCACAACACACAGATAGCGCACACTTCTCGCACACACTGATCAGGCCAAGGGATTGCGGAAGGATGACCTCCACACCACAATCACAACTGAGGACACTCATTCTTACGCGCGATTCATTCTTACTTTAAGCCCCTGCGCCACCATGTGCTGAATTACATGAGTTTCTCTGTTCCACGTAAATAACACGTATACGAGGAACTTAAAGAAATTTAAATATTTTAATTGTCAATTACTTCGTATCAAACGTAATCAATATACCACAGTTTATTATTAAGTCAAAAATTAGACCTTTAATTTCTGTTAGTACATACGATGTCTTAAGTACTTATAATCACTATTATGCAATAAAAATATTTATTCAAAATTGTATTTAAGTAAATGATTGAATATTGTAGTCTTTTTTAGTACAGTACTATCTAGAAGGTATAGTTTACGAGCTTAGTGAATAACAAGAGGTATATTACAGTGCCAAGAATAGGATATTCGGCTGAATCTGCCCAGAAACGTAGCACTATACACGCCAAATCTTTAGAAGGCCATCCGTTTTTTTTCTTGAAAAGAGAAGTAAACTCTTATAAATAAACATTATTTCGTACATGGCAAGGAATGGTAAATCAAAAAGTTTGTTTCCTTCGCATCGCTTTCATTATACAAAATTTGTCATCATCACGGATGAGGATTTAAGCTTGTTATTTGTTAGTGGCCTGATGATCACCATGTTAGCCAATAATTAATTTCGTTACCCATGTTAATTATTTTTTAAATTAAAATGGCAATTAAAAACTCGATTGCTGCTGTGCGTATTTACACGGGCTTGAATTCATTTGGGACCGCAATGTAAACCGTATTGGATTTCAATTGTCATACAGGTCGCAAAGTGTTCCTCATGCGAACAGGATCAATCCAAAGAACACGACGCGCTTGAAAAATCTGTCGTACGTAAGCTACATCAAGGAAGAAGATTTGTAACCTAATCATCATTAAAAGAGTGTCGAACCGGGAGAAATATTTTTTTAATGATTAAGAATATCACGAGAAGGGGAAGAATTTCTCACACTCACAGCGGAAACCATACATTTTTTGCGCAGGGTAGGATAAAAACAAGCTTCCATTGAGACAGGAGCCAGAATCTCAAGAGCTTCGCTACGTGTAGGGATACGATATCGATGTCAATGTTTTGAAAACATCGACGTTTTAACATCGATGTTTTATGCTTGATGTTTTTACGTGTTTTTATGTTTTATTTATGGGCAAACAATTTATCATCATCATCATCACAATTTTGTAAACGCTAAAATATGAAATTAAAACTGACTCTGTATTCTTTTTCATTTAGGACACTATCCCTCGGCCGAGATGATCCTGATTATCTTGTATTTTTTTTCGTTTTTCATCGTATTTTTTTACGTGGAGAAGCGTTTTAACAAGTTTATTTTAAGTTAAATTTTAAATTACTAAATTAATATACACAACCACTGTCAAGTTAAATTTTGTTGCGCACGAATTGAATGTTTGAGATAACTAAACCAGCTTTAAAATATTGATGTTTTAATTTTCAACGTCGATGTTTTTGTTGTCCATGTCGCATCGCTACGTGGTAGTACTCGCGTGATTGATTTGTTGATAGATCATTTCGTGTTTCCGGGAGCGTCAGCTGCTACGGTCATTAGTTCCGTAAGTGTACTGCATGTCCTCGCTAGAACACGCAATCCAGCGCAGATACGTTTATGGGACGTCAAAATATACTAATATTTGAATTTCATCAGAAATGTTGCGTAGCATGTTACTTCACCAATGTCTTGAATTCTCCTTCGAACAGCAGCTTATTTGACCCAGAATAGAAAGTATAGCTTGTCCATTTAGAAAAAAGCACTGGACTGGGCACGCGCAAAAAGTGGCGGAGGGAAAGGTTCCCTCTCTTAGAGACTCAACTTCCCCGCCTTGAGACGCCGTCGCCGCCGCCTCTGGCTGGGTTCGCGGGGGAGAAGATAGCGTAGCCTTGACGAACTCTAGAATGTTGAAGCGTGAGAACCAAGTTGCAAGAGCGAATCAGTTATCGTTGCACGCGGTCCTTGCGTTCAACTGAGCTCTCCCTCGGGAGTAGTGGATGGCTTCGCCACGCCTCCCGAAGAAAGCGACGCCATGATGTTTTTTTACTTTCTCGCCTTAAGAATACTTCGTAAGAAGAGAAAGTTATGTAATCGTGCGCCGGAAAACGGTGAATTTTCGCCAGAAAAACTCTTATAGGTGGAGTCTGGTGAGGAAAAAGTGGATAATACCCGTTGCTAAATTTAGGAAAAAAAAGTCCTCTACCTCGTGGTGTAGTCAAAATCCATGTTTTGTTGCTTCTTGATACTGCCAAATCGATTGACGACAAAACGTCCGTCTGTGGTCAACGATAGCGCCTAAACCGTTCAGCCGATTTTCTTCAAAACTGATATTCCCCGATCTTTTTTACTGATCTCAAGGCCCCTGGAATTTGAAACCGATATTTTAATATTTGGGGGTACTTTACATGAAGCCCGTCGGAGATTTTCAAAGTCAAAAGAAAATGGCTCCAATTTTTCTTCCAAGTGGTGGAGCTATAGAATGAAAAACAGTCACGCCGTCGGGGCTCCCGGTCAGAGACGGCGACAGCTCTGCCCGCGACCGCACACGCCGCCGCGCCGCCGCCGCCGCCGCCGCCGCCGCCGCCGCGTCGCCGCCGCGCCACCGCCGCCGGGGGCGCTGAGAAATGCGGCAGTGTTTACGCCTGGCGGGAGCGACTTTTCCCATTGTAGCGGCCACCGTTCGCGGGGAGCGGGAGGCAGGGGCGTAGCTGCAGGCGGCTCCGGAGGCGGAGGCGTGGACACACACGACGTCACAGGCGAGGAACGGAGGGGAGGGGAGCACTGGAGCGGAGTTGCTTTTTGTTGTCTTCGTCAGACAAAGACCGGGAGAGATGGCTCAGTGCATCAACCTGATGGCACTGCAGTTTCTTTGACCGGCAGGTCCTAAGTTCGAGTCCATGGCAGGATTTTCGACACTAGCTTGTCAGGTGGTCGAATTCAGCCGCTGTCTGGAGGAGAATTCTAGCGGCCGCTGCTCTGATCGGTAGTTTTTCCGTGGTTTCTCCGATCAACACCCAGGTGAATGCCGGAGCAGTACCCTAATAAATGGGCCACGGACCACGCGTGATCTTTCTTCCTCTTCCTTGTCCTATCCCCTCCTCTTACACACACACTTACACTAACATACACTACACTACCACACAAGCCGGGAGACCGGTCGGGAGCTTACAGCTTCCGGGAGATTGGTTGAGGGGAAACCCCGCTAGTCGACGGTAGGTCGGCGCCAGATCTCCCCATCCAGCGGGGAAAAGATCACCGCCACCTCCCGAGAAAAAACACGCACTAAACGTACGGGACCAATGGCCTCATAGTTGACGCGCCCGGAAACAATCAATCAATCAATCAGACAAAGAGTCAAAGAATGTGGATAAATGGAGCACGTATGGATGCGCGAATTCAATCAAGTAGAAGATCTTTAGTAATACGAGGGTTGGGGGCAGAAGTCACGGCAACCATTTTTTTCTAAATGAAATGTTATCGGATTGCAAGATTTTATTTGTAACGTGAAAGAAGTGCTGCAGTAGGATGTGTTAACATCAACAGATCGTCCTGTGAGTGTCTCTATTAGCACAGAGAGAAAAGGTGAAATCAGTTGTCCCTGACTGGTCAATAACCCTTTCGAGCAGCGCTTACATTTCAAGATAGCAGTTCTCAATGGGGCAAATGCCCAAGAATGGTACAGGGAATTGGTGGAAGGTCATGGGATAATGCTCGTGGGTGAAGGCCATGATGGGTGAAGAACAGTCGACAGATGAGCAGGAGAGATTCTGCGGGGAAGCGTTGCAATCAGTGATCAGCAAAGCATTTGACGACCTGTGAGTGTGCGGACCGATGTGGTACGTGCGGTATCAAGCATCTGCCTAATCGAGTCTTTATAATGTGTATGCAATGCTTTTGTAATGTGATCTCGTATGTGGTCAAATGATTTGAAACATGAAAACAGTACTGAAATTTCAAATATCTTAATAAATATGAGAAGTACAAATTTGGTGTGTCGTTAAATGTCCATGCACTTCATTTATACCTTGTCCTTTCATGTGTATACTTCACATTTTCCATCAGTACTCGTATTCCCACAAAATATTAGTTGCCATCACTTGTGTCTCTACCCTCGTAGTTTCGAGAGGAAGTAAATCTAGATAAGCCGAATCCTTATTTTGGTATAAATGCGTCGCAAATTTTGCGTTTGGTTGGACTGGTTGATGTTCCATGTTAACCGACAAGGCAGGAATCTCGCCGTCGACTTGGAAACGCGCGAGCAAAACGGAGTAGAATTGCCCGTATGAAATTTGCTATTCTTTAGCTAAGCCAACGTTACCCAATTACCTAAGGAGTCTGAATCACCATCCATTGTACAGCACATTTCACACCGTTCCGTTTATTCATTTTCTTTCTCTGTTTGCCAGAAAAGTACTCCACTTTATAGTGTGGGAGTGTGGAAATGACGAAGACGGCGGGAGCGGTGAGGGAGAGGCGGAAGGAAAGAAGGGAAGAAGAAAGACAGCAGGCAGGCTGGGGAAATTGCACACGGAAAGGGTGAACACGAGTACAGGACGGAGGTACTGAGACCGCGGAAACTGGCATGGGAGCAACGCCAGGGCGGAGACGGGTCAGCTGCGGAGGCGAAGGAGATGCCGAAAGCCTAGAAAAGAAATTGAGGAGACAGAAGCGAAGACATGTTGGAGGTACGCTTAAAGGATGTCGGAGGAGACGTCGAGGAGCGGAAGACGACAACCGGAGCGGAGGCCGGACGGTGGCGAAACGGACGGGAAAGGGACAGACAAGAAAAGGCTCTGGAAGGAGAATGCGAGAGAAGAATCATTCGGAGATGGAAAAGGAGATTGTGAAGATTGTGAAGATCAGGTGATTGTGGTGATTGTGAAGATCATTGGTGATCAAAGGTGATTGTGAAGATCATTCGGAGATGTGAAAGGAGAGGCCGGAAGCGGAGAAGTTGTTGTGGAGGCGGGAGAACAGACTAGAAAGGCAGAAGAATGGGGAAGCGTTGGCGAGAATGACAGAAATGCAAGCTGTGGAAAAGAAAACAGGTGAAAGGCTGGCACAGGGTGGAATAAGGAAGGAAATTGGAAAGCGAGAGCTAGACGCGAAGGCGACTGTCTGAGACGAAGCTAGCATGCCCTCAACTGGAACTGTTGGATACTTCTGCGTTAACCCTCTTTGCGAATTTAAGATTTCCGCATTGAAGATTTCAGCAATACTTTGCATTATGTTAGAGTTCATCTTTGTCAAGTGATTTGTTGTCTTTAAGTCACCAAATTGATTTGGATGTTCAATTTTCCTATCCTTATTAAGTGGAACAACAGTAGAGTTTGGAATAACAGTAGAGTTTCCAGGGTCTTCTAAATTAGAAGTTGAGGGCAATGGAACCAAAGTTGAAGTTGAAGTGTTTAAAAGAGTTTTTTCGTTGGATGTTAGTTTAAAACCAGATAAAGAAATATCTCGCATCTGGTTTTCAATTTCTTCCTCCTCTTCGATGTTTTCTTCGTCATACAAATCAAAGTTATTTTTGTTTTCCATTGTAATGGTTATTTTTTTGTTCTTATAGTTAAAACACGCATTCAATTTTCCTATGACTAAACTTAACGGTAAAATGAACATACTTACCATGTAATTTATATAATAAAGCATTATGGATGCAATTTTTTATGATGATAATCCGTTGCCCGGTGAAACTGGCGAAGATTTTCAAGAAGAAGATTTTCAAGAAGAAGTTGATAATGAAGATAAAGTTGATAATGAAGATAACGAAGAAGATGAAATAAATGAATATCCTTCTGACTTAGACAATGAATATCCAGATTCAGATTATTATGATGAAAGATCAGATCCTCATTGGTCTGATGACGATTCAGATCGTGATTTAGACGACGACGACGATTTCTATGACGAATATGAAGAAAATTATTATGAAGAAGTTCAAGTAACAAAAAAACAAAATTTGAAACAAAATTTGGAAGTTGAAATTATTGATATAACTCCAGAAATTGAAATATTAAATAAAAATGATAAAGAAAAATTTAACCAAGTTGAAGATAAATTAATAACTCTTTCTAAAAACCTTACATGTATTATTTGTTTAACAAATCAAGTTCAAATATTAACAATACCTTGTGGACATCTTATAATGTGCAACCCTTGTTCGCTTAATGTAGTTTGCCCCTCGGTTTCCCCTCCGGAAACCTCTGGTGCAAACTCAAACGACGAAAAATGTCCTAAATGCAGAACACCAATTTATAATAAAATTATAGCAAGACTACCATAGACTACTTAAAAAATCTTAAAAAATCATACCAAATCTTAAAAAATTTAATGGACTAAGTCCATTAAATTTTATATTTTCTTAATATATATTTTGTCAACGAATTTAATTTAATTGTTTTAGCTTTAGTATTTCATTTAAACATTTTAAATTTATCCATCCAAATCCTGTAGAATCGTCATGTAAGTCTTTTAAACAAAGATTATTCATTGAATATGATATATAGGCAAACAAATGGGAAGAAAATATTTGAATATATGAATAGTTAATTTTTTATCATAATTAGGTATAAAAATTATTTCTTCACACGATTTTAAACTTGATACATCCACATTTTATTCCAGATTCTTCAACAACTTCTCTAGATGGCGCATTCCAATAAAGTTTCATTACTTTCCTTTTACCTTTTGGTATTCCCCATAAATTATTGATAGATTGCGTAATCAAAATTTTTTTATCAATATTTTCATCAACAATTATTGCTATACCTGCAGATTCTCTGTGTGAATTTTTAGATATATTTTTATTTTTAAAATGATGAATTTCATTTGTAAAATTTACAAATACAACAACCTTTGGCACATTTTATTTTATTTCATTTTTAAAAATAAGCTTATAATTATAGATAAAATTTTTTATACCTTCATTTTTATTACCTTTTACATGTATAATTAAATAAAATGTAGATACTGAATATTTAACTAGGTATTACATCAAACTAACAAAAAATTTATAGTTCAATAAAAGCAATTTAATATGTCAGGAGGTTATACTTCTTTGGAATCATCCATTAGAACATGTAAAGTTAATACTGGTAATGCTGATAGAATCGAGAGCGATAGATTTTTGGGATTTCCAGATAAAAAGATGTGCCCGCCATTTTTAGGTACTGACCTAACTGGGAGAGCTATATGTCCTGATTCTTTTATGACAAAATCAGCTGGTTGTAATACGCCAGAAGATCGTATTTATATAGAAAATACTGTCTCGAGACCACATTATTATGAGTACATTAACTTGTCTCCCCGTGGAATGTTAAATGATGAAACAATAGAAGGATTTGGATTTGGACAACAAGAATCTGCGTATATTCGTGAAGGTTTTGGAACAAACGGAACAAGCGCACAGTACGGAAGCAATGGAAACGGCGGAAACGGAAACGGTGGAAACGGAAGCTGTGGATTAAATAATTATAGAGCACCCGTTAATTTA
Organism: Acheta domesticus; assembly: GCA_031308135.1. Taxonomy (NCBI): domain Eukaryota; kingdom Metazoa; phylum Arthropoda; class Insecta; order Orthoptera; family Gryllidae; genus Acheta; species Acheta domesticus. The sequence continues at coordinate 184,098,730 of JAHLJT010002406.1, forward strand.
AATGGATGGCCACGAGCAGGATATGGAATTGGTCCCGAAGATATAGACGATCTTCCAGGAGATCTTAGATTTAATGCTACACAGCCCGGACCTTTAATAATATGCCATTGTGGGCATTTAGCGTTGTTCCAAGAGACTATGGTATGCCATATTCTCAATTATATGGTCAGAATGCAGAAGATCAGCGTCTTAAACAAGCCCTTTGGGCTAGAGCTGAAATTATGGGGCAAGATCCAATAGTAACCAGGTCCAAGTAGATATGGATATAGAGATGAGGGAGATTATTAGTTTAAATTTTAATGCCATAACTAGCATTAAAATTATTTTATTGATATAAGAGTTTGCAAAAAGCAGGGTATCCTTGGGAGTACCCTGCTTACATGTGAAAGATAAGCTGAATTAGCAAAAGTGGGTACCGCAAAAAGCAGGGGGTCAAAAGACCCCCTGCTTTTTAATTGGTTGGGATATGAAGGATAATTTCAAATTCAAAAATTATATTTCCAGGTAAATTGAATAACAATTAAAATTTTTAATTATGTTTAAAATATACAATGGAAGTCATGACAGATTTGTTTACATATATTAAAGATAAAATATTGCTATTGATCTTAACAGTAAATGGTTTCAAGAATTATGGTATCCGTTAAGCAAAAAGACGGTAGTATCATTACTACCCGTCTTTTAGAATGGATGGTTATAGTGGTGAATACAAATTACAAACGTCAAATTTTAAAAGATTGCTTGACAATAATAACATTCCATATGAAGAAATATACCACAACGATGATAGATTTTTAGAACACCCGTCAATGATATATGAAATAGAACAAACAGATAAAAAACAAATAAAACAAAAGAGATGGATAACTCTTGAGATGCGTAATTTTAAAAAAGCATTCTTAGATTAAATACAAAAAACGCAGAGGTATTCGAGATTACGATTTAAATTTAGAAGAGGCATGTTTTGATTATGCTGAATATCAAGTAAATTGGCTAAGAAAAAAATCTGATTTAGAAAGATCAATTAATGAAGATAAATTAAAATAAAGTATGTATTATTAGCAATAAAAGATGAAGAGTTAGAGAGTGAAAAAAGAAAAAGGTATTCAAACTCGTTCGATGTTAAAAAAAGTTGAGGAAGAGAAAATTAAAATTGAAAATGAGAAAGAAAAAGCACTACGAAAGATGCTTCGTCTAAAAGAGATAACTATTACACAAAAAGAAAGAACAATTACACAACTTATGTATATGCAACATCTGTATCGTAGGCAGCTCAACATCGTTTCAAAGTTGGAGGTGTAGAAGGAAGACGTAGATTAAGAGGAAGATTATCTGATTACAATGGAAGGAGTGCATCTGGGGATGAATGGTATTTTTGTAATTTGATAGATGTTGCAGATTTTAGGAAAGCGAAGGAAGAATCGAAGATATAATTGGTAAATTCAGGGATAAAAAAAGATAAAGAAATTTATATAATGCCTTATAGAAAATTACTAAAAGGTCATTGAATTAATTTGTCAAAATTATACGATTGAAGTTTCAACGCTTAATGCAATGTTAAAGGATATAGTGGACGAATTTGAAGATGATGCTGTAGCCTTTAATTCCAGACGCGATACCTCAAAGTACATTTAAAATAACGAGAGTTGAATTTGGCAAAAATGATGGATACTACAGATAAATTCAAGGAAAGGCCACAAAGGCTCAATTAATTAAGAATTTCAAAATTCTTTAATTAATTGAGCCTTTGTGGCCTTTCCTTGAATTATCGTAGTATCCACATTTTTGCCAAATTCAACTCTCGTTATTTTAAATGTACTTTGAGGTATCGCGTCTGGAATTAAAGGTACAGCATCATCTTCAAATTCGTCCACTATATCCTTTAACATTGCATTAAGCGTTGAAACTTCAATCGTATAATTTTGACAAATTAATTCAATGACTTTTAGTAATTTTCTATAAGGCATTATATAAATTTCTTTAATCCTTTTTAGCCCATGAAATTTACCAAGTTATATCTTCAGATTCTGTCCTTCTGCTTTCCTAAAATCGTGCACATTATCAAATTAGCAAGATACAATCATCCCCAGATAGCACTCCTTCCCATTGTAATCGATAATCTTCTCGTAATCTACGTTCTTCCTTCGACACCGTCCAACTTGAAACGATGTTGATCTGCATACGATACAGAGTGAGAATAAATAACGTTGTGTAAATGGTTTCATTCTTTTGTGTAATAAGTTTATCTCTTTTAGACGAAGGCATCTTATCGTAGTGGCTTTTCATTCTTTCTCATGTTCATTTTAATTTTCTCGTTCCTCAACGTTTTTAGTAACAGCGGGGGAACGAGGTTTGAAATACACTTTATTTCTTTTTCACGGTCTCTAACTCTTCATCTATTTATTGCTAATAATAACATACTTTTATTTAATTTATCTTCATTAATTGATCTTTCTAAATCAGAATTGTTTGTCTTAAGGCCAATTGTTAACTTGATATTCAGCATAATCGAAAACAGGCCTCTTCGAAATTTAAATAGATAATCGGCGAATAACCTCGTGCGTTTGTTGTATTTAAATCTAAGAATTGCCTTTTTAAATTACGCATCTCAAGAGTTATCCATCTCTTTTGTTTATTTGTTTTTATCTGTTTGTTCTATTTCATAATCATTGACGGGTGTTCTAAAATCTATCATCGTTGTGGTATATTTCTTCATATGGAATGTTATTATTGTCAAGCAATCTTTTAAAATTTTGACGTTGTAATTTGTATTCACCACTATAACCCATCCATTCTAAAAGACGGGTAGTAATGATACTACCCGTCTTTTTGCTTAACGGATACCATAATTCTTGAAACCATTTACTGTTAAGATCAATAGCAATATTTTTATCTTTAATATATGTAAACAAATCTGTCATGACTTCCATGTATATTTAAAAATAATTAAAAAATTTTAATTGTTATTCAATTTACCTGGAAATAATTTTTGAATTTGAATTATCCTTCATATCCCACCAATTAAAAAGCAGGGGGTCTTTTGACCCCCTGCTTTTTGCGGTACCACTTTTGTAATTTCAGCTTATCTTCACATGTAAGCAGGGTACTCCCAAGGATACCCTGCTTTTTGCAAACTCTTATATCAATAAAATAATTTTAATGCTAGTTATGGCATTAAAATTTAAACTAATAATCTCCCATCATTCTATATCCATATCTACTTGGACCTGGTACTATTGGATCTTGCCCCATAATTTCAGCTCTAGCCCAAAGGGCTTGTTTAAGACGCTGATCTTCTGCATTCTGACCATATAATTGAGAATATGGCATACCATATTCTCTTGGAACAACGCTAAATGCCCACAATGGCATATTATTAAAAGGTCCGGGCTGTGTAGCATTAAATCTAAGATCTCCTGGAAGATCGTCTATATCTTCGGGACCAATTCCATATCCTGCTCGTGGCCATCCATTTAAATTAACGGGTGCTCTATAATTATTTAATCCACAGCTTCCGTTTCCCCGTTTCCGTTTCCGCCGTTTCCATTGCTTCCGTACTGTGCGCTTGTTCCGTTTGTTCCAAAACTTCACGAATATACGCAGATTCTTGTTGTCCAAATCCAATCCTTCTATTGTTTCATCATTTAACATTCCACGGGAGACAAGTTAATGTCTCATAATAATGTGGTCTCGAGACAGTATTTTCTATATAAATATCGGATCTTCTGGCGTATTACACCAGCTGATTTTGTCATAAAAGAATCAGGACATATAGCTCTCCCAGTTAGGGTCAGTACCTAAAAATGGCGGTGCACATCTTTTTATCTGGAAATCCCAAAAATCTATCGCTCTCGATTCTATCAGCATTACCAGTATTAACTTTACATGTTCTAATGGATGATTCCAAAGAAGTATAACCTCCTGACATATTAAATTGCTTTTATTGAACTATAAATTTTTTGTTAGTTTGATGTAATACCTAGTTAAATATTCAGTATCTACATTTTAGTTTAATTAT
>JAHLJT010002406.1:184103747-184233777 GCA_031308135.1 Acheta domesticus
TGACAGTATTGAAATACTTATTTGGAACCAAGTTCTGACTGGCCTGATCACGGTTCCGCATAGCGTGAATTCGGGGTTGGGCATCACACAAAGGGGGCAACTGCCCCCCCCAATGTTGGGACATATTTAAAAAAAATATCTTTAGACATTGCATTCAAGTTTATGTAAAAAAAGATTTACTTTTTCTGTATTTTCAGAAGAATTTTAATAATAATTAAGGGAATAATAATTTTATTAAGCTAAGATATACCATACTGCTTAATAAATTGGCAACTTTAGTTCAATATTATAAAACGCGCCGGATAATGTTCAGCGTTACTGTGAATATCCCGTATTAAAAAAAAATCCTTCAATTATAATTTTACTTTTAAATGATATTTACTTAGAAATTAAACAGTTTCATGCGTAAAATCATGGTAGGTTTTGACAGCTTGTACTTCTACTCAGTTTCGAACTTACGCGAAAGAGAGAACGAAGTTCCTCGTTTCTTTCGGAGCCCTCAACGCATCCACAGTACGTGTCCTTTCGGCACTGTAGATCAGTGGGGTCAGTGGCGGGCTTTCTCATTCCCGACACTCACTCACACACACACACACCACACTACAATCACCCAGCTTATCGGAATGACCAACCTCACAGGCGCTGAAAGAGGTGTCAGGAAACTGGGCGGCTTGCGGTACGATTCATTAGAATCGGTACTATTCACACGTAATTCGTTTTAATTCACAACTTGGAATGAGAAATGTCTTTTAAATGGCGTGGAAGTTGATTCTTAGGATTTTTCTTATAGACCAAAATAATACTCTATTATTAATAATAAAATTAAAATGTCTTAACGACAGCCGTGAGTGACAGGGACAAAAGAGAGCAAAATAAATCAGTAGTTAATTATATAAAGCCTGTTGTCCACCCATATGGTTCTCTCATTTTTAATTGTTTTTGCGGGCTGTGAAATAAATGTTTTGTCCAACATGAATGCGGACCACTGTCCTAGTCCTCAGTCAGAGGGCTTTCGGTATAGGTGACGATGACATCTCTGCGACGTCATAAGAATAAGAGCTCAGTTGAGTTCTTGCAGTACTGGCGAACGCACGAGCTTTTATTATAGTGAAACGAGCCAGATCAAGAAAGTAAGAAATTTCAGCTCTTGTATCTGACAGGTGAGAAATTAATGTTAGTTCATCACCGTTTAGTTCAAATTAGAATTAATCAATAGCTAATGAATAATACAAGTTTTATTGTTTACTGAAGGAATGTGACTTTACCAGACGACAATCTCATAGATACTTTGTTCTCCTAGAAGTTATAGCAAAATAGCAAACTTCGGTGGCCGTTGACTCACGTTATTCTAGTATCCCCTGGGTAATCGAAAGAATAACATCTCTTCGTTAATGACGACAGAGGAGTGTCAAATAATACGTTTATCTGCTTTGCAGCCTACCCAGGAAAAATGATCACGCTAGGTCACTGATAATAACTTCCCTTCTCTGTTATTATAAATGGGAATCTGTTGTTTTAATCTAATGTCGGTTGTATTATTATAACAAAAAGGTTTTTATAACGAAAAAGTTTTTTGGTTTTTTGGGACAACAGAGCAACATTTACTACGATAATTTAAAAAAAGGTTTATTATTGCTATGAATCGTTAAAGTTCGTGCATGGTAAAGTTCGGCAAACTGACAGTTTTGTCCACTTTCCAGAATGTCCGAATGTTTTTATCTCGTCGATTTAACATTACGTAGCTAATATTTATGTACTTCAATGCACGCAATTTGTATGTCATTAAAACTGTAAATTTTAATTACAATTCAAATACTTCAATCATTTAATTCTAATACTTAACACTGATCATTATTTGTAAGAAAATTATTTGATCGTCACTTTCCTCAAATATTTAATTTCAATATTCAATTTATACTTAACATGTGAATAATTGCTACATTCATGTAATTATTTTATTCAGAAACAAGAACAAAATAGTGAAAGCAAAATTTTTACATATGTTTTGTCAAAAAATATATTAATGTGTAAAGTTAAAGTGTACCATCACACAAAATTTGACATTAATAATTATGTATCTTTATTCGATTCTAATAACTAGACCGCGGGATTTCATGGAATTGCATGTCTGTTTTTTGTTATTTGTTAATTGTGACGTTATGGTAACTGTGAAGATGAAATGATATGGTGATGATAGGGGGTGAAAGGACGAATAGAAATGCAATATGCCAAGGCGGGAGTCGAAACCCGCGATCCTTCGGTGCGAGGTCGCTAAGAACTACCGGCGTATATTACAGGTTTTTGTCTAGAAGTGGGTCGAAGTCAGTTATTTTTGTGTATTTCTCTTTCGAAAGAAACGTGAATTGGGCCAAGACAATACCAACATAATATTTCCGATAATATTCTGATAACATTGTTTTCGCTTGAATCGATTTACTTCCTGTAACTTTATCGCGCACATGAACTTAGTGAATGGGCTGAATAGTACGGCGTCTTGTAACATGGCCATTTGTTCTCTCGCTTAATATATTTTCGTTCATTAAAATGGAATATATTTACTTTTATTAAACGCCTTTTGTACTACACTGTAAATCAGGGTTCATCAAAAAGATGAGTCGAGAGCAAAGGGCCATCGGCATCGCGGACTCGGCAAGAGCCGGACCTCCGTCAAGCTGCAACCCCCCACTTGTCAGAAATTCAAAATTAACTAGCCTATAATTTTGAACTATGTACTAATTTTGTACCAAAATAAAAAAAATTGTACTCAACTATAAACCAATAAAAAACGACATTCAAAAGTGGGGGGTGCTAGCTTGACGTCAACCTACAACCCCCACTTTTCAGAAATTCAAAATCACCTAACCCATTGTTGTCTACTAATTATGTACTAATTTTGTACCACAATTAAAAATTTTGTACTCACCTATAACCAATTAAAAAACTGTTGCAAAAGATACACTTTTTGCACATATTGTCGAATTTTTTTAAATCCCCTTGGAGTCACACTTCGAGTTGAAATGTATACAGCGGTTTGCTACTATAATGACCTTTCAGATGTATTTGTTTCAAAATTTATCTGGTCCCCCAACGGAGATAATGCAATCGAAAAACAGAAAAAAAATTGCGTGTGGCATGAAACAAAAGTGCCTGCCAAGCCACCCACACTAGTCACAAATTCAAATCCAACTAGCCAATTATTATCTTCTATTTGTCTACTAATTTTGTACCACAATAAATAATTTTGTACTCCGTCCGTCTGTCCGTCTGTGAACACTGCTAGCGCCTAAACCATACGTACGATTTCTTCCAAAATGGATATTCCCCGGTCGATCTGATTCTAGTCGAAGCTTTGAGATTTTGAAAACGATTCTTCAAAATTTGGAGGTACTTTATATGAAGCCCCCGGGGATTGTCAAAATTTTCTCAAAAAGGGCTCCAATTTTTTTCTTTAAATTTCTTGTATGAATAGAGTAAAATACACTTATTAACATGGAATAGGTCCGATTCTCACGAATACCTCTGGATTTTCGAAAATTGTGGAAGTTTGAATTGTTTTCGGCGTCTTTCTCCAACTACAAAATTGAAGACAGAGATTTTTCTTCAAATAAAATTTGTTCTGCATATTGAGTTCTATCATAAAGGTCATGTAAATGTTTCTCAAATTTTAGTAGTTTTCGTGCAATTAATTTCGTGCCTGCAATATGTGCACTTTTAAAAAATTACAAAAACAAGATTTTCTCAAAAACGGCTCCAATTTTTTTCTTTAAACTTTTGGTAGGGATAGTGGTAAATATAATCTATCAGATGACATAAAAGCCATATTGCTCTATAGGTTGGTTTTTCCAAAAATTACAAAAATGTAAATTTTTTCACATGTTTCTCACGTCGATAATATTTACATTAGCGGCGATTTTTTTACATTATTATATTTACGAGTACATATGCTTTAAATAATGTCAAGTAAAGTTTCTCGAAAACACTACCGTTTTCTGTGAAAGTAGCTCAAAATTTCGCATTTTCAGAAACGCTCAAACGCCATTTTCTCATATATGACTGTAAATTTTTTCTTGAAACTTTTGTCACGGATAGTGCTAATTACACTCTTTAGTATGACGTAAAGTTTATTTTGAGTTTTTTTTTGTTTTTTCAAAAATTACATCATTGTAATTTTTTGAAAGATCTCTCACATCTTTAATATGCACATTACCAGCAATTTGTAAACATTATTATATTTGTGAGTGTAAGTGCTTCAAATAACTTCAAATAAAGTATTTTGAAAACTCAATAATTGTCTGCGAAAATAAGCTTCAACTTTGCAATTTTAGTAGCGCTAAAACGCCATTTTCTCTTAAACGGCACATAATTTTTAAAAGAAAATTGCTATTTATGACTAGGTTTTTGTATTCTTTAATATTCTAAAATTAATATTTTCGTTTCTACCAATAGGAAACCGAAAAAATTAAGAAAATCCAAAAAAAAAGTACTTTTGGCGGTGATAGATGGTAGCTGGCAAGAAAGAGTATGTGGCAAATCCGAATAGCTAGCGAGACGACCCAAGGAAATAGAAAACTAATACGGGAAAGTCTGTGCCATTCTGTAGCACCACTAGTTCCTTTTCACGGCCCGGCAATTAATTTTTTTCCGCCGAAAATTGGCCATTTTTTTCGCGCAGCATTACATAACTTTCCCTATACTACGTATATCACTCCGTGTATACGTACGTATACGGGAAAGTAAAAATGTATCGTTGAATTAACAGTTCGGACCGTTCAAGTAACAATGCGGAATCTCACCGCTGTGTGCAACTAAGATAATTAATAACATTCAATAATAATTAACAAAATTGAAAGCAATGTGTATAATTGCAGCACAATTAATTAACTTAAAGCATGTAAACGAATATTTTGATATTTATAATAGCGCCCAAATTTGCCCCCCCAATAAAAGATCTGAAATCCCGCCCCTGACGGTTACCTAGAGGGAAAGTGAAGCTTTATTAATAAAATTGCGTTCGAGTAATCGAGTAACCTCTGACAAACTACTTCCTTCATTCCACTCTAGGATATTTGCCGAAAGAGCTAAGCATGCAGTAGTGCTCGCATCAACTTGCTCACAGTTGTAATCTGCAATATAATCCTGAACTGCATAACATAACACCACTTGATTCGCAAAAATCGAGTGAGTTATGAAGGTAACGGGATCAGAAACATCATATAATCCACATTAAACCCCTGGTTACCAATTTTTGAGAGCGTTTTGGAAAAGGAAAATACAGAATGCCCATTTCCTTTAGGTGATGCGATTTCTTTGAACACTACTGTGCATGACCAAATGAAATTTAATGTGTCAAGAGTTTTCTCTGATTAGCGAATCCATTCATTCCTCTGAGGTATTCGCCATTGGAGCTAACGCTACCCCAACGTTTACATTACCCCGGCCGTGTATGCATCCTCCGTCGTCGGGTTCAGTGACCTACAAAAAACCTGTTCTGCGGGCGGGAGGCGTGCGGGCCGCGGGCGGTTTCACTTGTGGCATTCCATTGTGGCCCGTCTGTCCCGCCACACGGCGGCGGCGCCCTGCCTCGGCTACCTGGAGAAAAAGCACGCGCTCTTTGACGCTAAAGTATGTGCTAAGTCCAGAAATAAACGCGTTTCGTCTCCTTGCATCATTAGAAGAGCAGTCGTTTTGATGTTGTTTCTCTTTAACGTTTTATTTTGTGCTTTTTTTTAGAAGATGTTAAGTAAAGTAAATGTTAACGAAAGAAAAACTGTTTCAATGCATTTCTACATTTCAAATCGGCAATCGCATGTTCCATTGAAAATGGACAATATGCAATTAGCTGATGTTGAGGTAACAAAATTTCTTGGTCTCTCAATTCAGTCAAACCTCAAGTGGAATGATCACCGAGATTTCTATTCGGGAATATTATTTCCATGCCACTTAGCATAGAGCGTCATGGAAGGTGATGCATTCGATTAAAATTCAATAAAATAATAAAAGTTATATTTTTACATGTATGATGTGGATCACGATTTAGAAAATAAATTATTTGTTTAACTTATAAAACTCTGAACTCTTTTTATTTCGCTTGATTTAATTTATTATCACATAATTTATCATCAAAATAATTTATTAAACAAATTCCTTTTCAAAGGGTTTACAATTCTTTAGTTAATATTGACAGAGTAGACCAACCTGAAGTAAAATTTATTTTTCATATTTAGTAAAATAATATAAATGTTTTAAATTCACTCCTTTGAGTTTATTAATGTTCTAACCACAATTAGCAGATATGGCTGCAATAACTGCCTATTTGTGTTGAATATTTTCAACTTTTACGTTTCTTATCTTTAAATTTTCTTTCATTCCTGAAGCGTACATATAATTCACCGCCTTGATAAAAAAAATGCATCCGTAATAGGAATATTTACCCTGATTTTTTTAAATTATAAATATTGCATGCTTGGAGAAAACATTATATTCGTATTAGACGTGTATCATTCAAACTGAATACAGATATATTAGTCAACTCCTGTGCAGTTTTAATTGCAAACATTCATTACAATTATTAGGAGAGTTCGACGAAATGATTGTAAAATTAAGATAGTAATTTAAATTCGCTAGTCTAAATAACGTTTTTAATTTTTCAGTAAAAAGAGTTCCATGTATTGATAAAATTTCCTGAATTCTGATTAATTAATAAACACTTTTGATTCACTGTTTGATAAAAAAATTCCAATTGTTACAAACCAAACATTTTTCACATTTTGAGGAAAATAATTATTTTGATTCATTATTTATAATTTATTCATTTCATCGTTCATACATGTTCTTCTAGGTCCCAAGTACTCTACATGAAACCAAACCGAGCGCCTTATTTTGAATTAATCAAATTGACAAATTATTGTAGTAAACCCTCATTAACAGGAATTCCAAGGGACCGAAATAATCGGACTTCGTAGTGTAAAAATTCGTATCAACCAAGTATTATAAATGTCCGTATTACTGCAATTCCGTACCGGGACCCAAGTTTTGTTCGTGCCACGGCAAAATTCGTGTTAAGCGAGTTGTGCTAATGACGGTTTACTGTATTTATGATTTTGTATTCACTCACATGTGAAGTTTTAGCCAACTGGAATCAACAGTCAGCATCAGTTTCATACACTTTCTCCGTTACATTATTGCAAATGCATTCTCGCCTCTTAGCCCTGAAAATGAACTCATAACGGCAAAAATTTACGCGGCCATTTAAGCAATGAATGGATCTAATGCATTTATTCAAGAAAACTGTTCTTCTCGAGGTCCGCGTTGGATTCCCTGGCGGGCGTTATCGCTCCGCGAGATCCCTTCCGCGTGCCTCTAACGCGCAGCCAAGTGCTTTACGAGACGAGGCTGGGGCTTAACCGGTTTCGGTGCGTGTAATTAATACGCTCGCTTGATGAGATTGCCTCGGCGGGCGATGGTTCTCAGCAGATAGTGTTCTTAAGTTGTTTAAAGAGGAGCACTTGGTAGACTCATCGCGTATCTTATCAGCCATCGCTCATCTGCCCTTGCTGCAGTTGTTTTGTTTTTTTCTCACCCGCCTTCGCGCCGAAAGAAGTGCGCGGCTCTCGGTTTATTTGCGTTTATTTATATTTACTCAATCTAATGCGTCAAAATACAAGCTACTGTAAATCGACAGATCGCGGATTTGGTTTAGAAGGTATCTCTTCGTGGTTTGGTTAAGAAATGTATCTCTTCGTGGCAATTGGAGAGAATTAGATCGTAATAAAACGAGTATTTTAAATGTAAAGCATCACATATTATATATTAATTATATCACATATTATTAGCATATTTACACGACGTATGTGTTAGTTTGGGAGCTTCATACTAACTGTTCAGAGAGAAAGAGATGACACTCACACTATTCGTTGTAAGGATCGCTGGAAAAGCAAAGCCGACAAAAAACTGCGAACGACAAGTGGACTGCACTCATTTCCAGTACGAGATTATCATCATTTTAAGAAAAGTAACATTTTGAAAACTCTAAAAAGCAACCATTGTCTATACTTAAATGTAAAAAAAATTATTATAAAATTATATTTCAAGTAGGATGCGGCAAAATAACACAAAAACTAGTGGTAGCCATTAGACCAGGGATGCCCAACTTAAAAAGGCTTATGGGTCACACATTAAATTCTAGTTAAGCCGCGGGCCGCACCGTCATTTAAGATGTTTTTTACCCTAACTACTGAGATTACACTGAAACATATATATTACATAAGACTTTTATTCAACATACTTAAGGATTAATGTACATACAACAAGAAAATTAATATGTAATTAAATAAAAATAAGATGAATTGTGCAATTGTATTGTATTTGGTTGGTTTAATAAAATGTTTCAAAGCAACAAAAAGATCCGTCCGGCCGCATGCGGCCCCGGGCCGCCGGTTGGAAAGCTCTGCTTGAGACCCACCTTCGTTCTGTACCATTACACATCGTGCCCCTGGCCCCGTCTGCGCGCTTGAGCCGTTGTTCCGTGCGAGCCGACGCAGTTCCTCGAATTCACGCACAACACACAGATAGCGCACACTTCTCGCACACACTGATCAGGCCAAGGGATTGCGGAAGGATGACCTCCACACCACAATCACAACTGAGGACACTCATTCTTACGCGCGATTCATTCTTACTTTAAGCCCCTGCGCCACCATGTGCTGAATTACATGAGTTTCTCTGTTCCACGTAAATAACACGTATACGAGGAACTTAAAGAAATTTAAATATTTTAATTGTCAATTACTTCGTATCAAACGTAATCAATATACCACAGTTTATTATTAAGTCAAAAATTAGACCTTTAATTTCTGTTAGTACATACGATGTCTTAAGTACTTATAATCACTATTATGCAATAAAAATATTTATTCAAAATTGTATTTAAGTAAATGATTGAATATTGTAGTCTTTTTTAGTACAGTACTATCTAGAAGGTATAGTTTACGAGCTTAGTGAATAACAAGAGGTATATTACAGTGCCAAGAATAGGATATTCGGCTGAATCTGCCCAGAAACGTAGCACTATACACGCCAAATCTTTAGAAGGCCATCCGTTTTTTTTCTTGAAAAGAGAAGTAAACTCTTATAAATAAACATTATTTCGTACATGGCAAGGAATGGTAAATCAAAAAGTTTGTTTCCTTCGCATCGCTTTCATTATACAAAATTTGTCATCATCACGGATGAGGATTTAAGCTTGTTATTTGTTAGTGGCCTGATGATCACCATGTTAGCCAATAATTAATTTCGTTACCCATGTTAATTATTTTTTAAATTAAAATGGCAATTAAAAACTCGATTGCTGCTGTGCGTATTTACACGGGCTTGAATTCATTTGGGACCGCAATGTAAACCGTATTGGATTTCAATTGTCATACAGGTCGCAAAGTGTTCCTCATGCGAACAGGATCAATCCAAAGAACACGACGCGCTTGAAAAATCTGTCGTACGTAAGCTACATCAAGGAAGAAGATTTGTAACCTAATCATCATTAAAAGAGTGTCGAACCGGGAGAAATATTTTTTTAATGATTAAGAATATCACGAGAAGGGGAAGAATTTCTCACACTCACAGCGGAAACCATACATTTTTTGCGCAGGGTAGGATAAAAACAAGCTTCCATTGAGACAGGAGCCAAGAATCTCAAGAGCTTCGCTACGTTGTAGGGATACGATATCGATGTCAATGTTTTGAAAACATCGACGTTTTAAACATCGATGTTTTATGCTTGATGTTTTTACGTGTTTTTATGTTTTATTTATGGGCAAACAATTTATCATCATCATCATCACAATTTTGTAAACGCTAAAATATGAAATTAAAACTGACTCTGTATTCTTTTTCATTTAGGACACTATCCCTCGGCCGAGATGATCCTGATTATCTTGTATTTTTTTTCGTTTTTCATCGTATTTTTTTACGTGGAGAAGCGTTTTACAAGTTTATTTTAAGTTAAATTTTAAATTACTAAATTAATATACACAACCACTGTCAAGTTAAATTTTGTTGCGCACGAATTGAATGTTTGAGATAACTAAACCAGCTTTAAAATATTGATGTTTTAATTTTCAACGTCGATGTTTTGTTGTCCATGTCGCATCGCTACGTGGTAGTACTCGCGTGATTGATTTGTTGATAGATCATTTCGTGTTTCCGGGAGCGTCAGCTGCTACGGTCATTAGTTCCGTAAGTGTACTGCATGTCCTCGCTAGAACACGCAATCCAGCGCAGATACGTTTATGGGACGTCAAAATATACTAATATTTGAATTTCATCAGAAATGTTGCGTAGCATGTTACTTCACCAATGTCTTGAATTCTCCTTCGAACAGCAGCTTATTTGACCCAGAATAGAAAGTATAGCTTGTCCATTTAGAAAAAAAGCACTGGACTGGGCACGCGCAAAAAGTGGCGGAGGGAAAGGTTCCCTCTCTTAGAGACTCAACTTCCCCGCCTTGAGACGCCGTCGCCGCCGCCTCTGGCTGGGTTCGCGGGGGAGAAGATAGCGTAGCCTTGACGAACTCTAGAATGTTGAAGCGTGAGAACCAAGTTGCAAGAGCGAATCAGTTATCGTTGCACGCGGTCCTTGCGTTCAACTGAGCTCTCCCTCGGGAGTAGTGGATGGCTTCGCCACGCCTCCCGAAGAAAGCGACGCCATGATGTTTTTTACTTTCTCGCCTTAAGAATACTTCGTAAGAAGAGAAAGTTATGTAATCGTGCGCCGGAAAACGGTGAATTTTCGCCAGAAAAACTCTTATAGGTGGAGTCTGGTGAGGAAAAAGTGGATAATACCCGTTGCTAAATTTAGGAAAAAAAAGTCCTCTACCTCGTGGTGTAGTCAAAATCCATGTTTTGTTGCTTCTTGATACTGCCAAATCGATTGACGACAAAACGTCCGTCTGTGGTCAACGATAGCGCCTAAACCGTTCAGCCGATTTTCTTCAAAACTGATATTCCCCGATCTTTTTTTACTGATCTCAAGGCCCCTGGAATTTGAAACCGATATTTTAATATTTGGGGGTACTTTACATGAAGCCCGTCGGAGATTTTCAAAGTCAAAAGAAAATGGCTCCAATTTTTCTTCCAAGTGGTGGAGCTATAGAATGAAAAACAGTCACGCCGTCGGGGCTCCCGGTCAGAGACGGCGACAGCTGCTGCCCGCGACCGCACACGCCGCCGCCGCCGCCGCCGCCGCCGCCGCCGCCGCCGCCGTCGCCGCCGCCACCGCCGCCGGGGGCGCTGAGAAATGCGGCAGTGTTTACGCCTGGCGGGAGCGACTTTTCCCATTGTAGCGGCCACCGTTCGCGGGGAGCGGGAGGCAGGGGCGTAGCTGCAGGCGGCTCCGGAGGCGGAGGCGTGGACACACACGACGTCACAGGCGAGGAACGGAGGGGGAGGGGAGCACTGGAGCGGAGTTGCTTTTTGTTGTCTTCGTCAGACAAAGACCGGGAGAGATGGCTCAGTGCATCAACCTGATGGCACTGCAGTTTCTTTGACCGGCAGGTCCTAAGTTCGAGTCCATGGCAGGATTTTCGACACTAGCTTGTCAGGTGGGTCGAATTCAGCCGCTGTCTGGAGGAGAATTCTAGCGGCCGGCTGCTCTGATCGGTAGTTTTCCGTGGTTTCTCCGATCAACACCAGGTGAATGCCGGAGCAGTACCCTAATAAATGGGCCACGGACCACGCGTGATCTTTCCTTCCTCTTCCTTGTCCTATCCCCTCCTCTTACACACACACTTACACTAACATACACTACACTACCACACAAGCCGGGAGACCGGTCGGGAGCTTACAGCTTCCGGGAGATTGGTTGAGGGGAAAACCCCGCTAGTCGACGGTAGGTCGGCGCCAGATCTCCCCATCCAGCGGGGAAAAGATCACCGCCACCTCCCGAGAAAAAACACGCACTAAACGTACGGGACCAATGGCCTCATAGTTGACGCGCCCGGAAACAATCAATCAATCAATCAGACAAAGAGTCAAAGAATGTGGATAAATGGAGCACGTATGGGATGCGCGAATTCAATCAAGTAGAAGATCTTTAGTAATACGAGGGTTGGGGGGCAGAAGTCACGGCAACCATTTTTTTCTAAATGAAATGTTATCGGATTGCAAGATTTTATTTGTAACGTGAAAGAAGTGCTGCAGTAGGATGTGTTAACATCAACAGATCGTCCTGTGAGTGTCTCTATTAGCACAGAGAGAAAAGGTGAAATCAGTTGTCCCTGACTGGTCAATAACCCTTTCGAGCAGCGCTTACATTTCAAGATAGCAGTTCTCAATGGGGCAAATGCCCAAGAATGGTACAGGGAATTGGTGGAAGGTCATGGGGATAATGCTCGTGGGTGAAGGCCATGATGGGTGAAGAACAGTCGACAGATGAGCAGGAGAGATTCTGCGGGGAAGCGTTGCAATCAGTGATCAGCAAAGCATTTGACGACCTGTGAGTGTGCGGACCGATGTGGTACGTGCGGTATCAAGCATCTGCCTAATCGAGTCTTTATAATGTGTATGCAATGCTTTTGTAATGTGATCTCGTATGTGGTCAAATGATTTGAAACATGAAAACAGTACTGAAATTTCAAATATCTTAATAAATATGAGAAGTACAAATTTGGTGTGTCGTTAAATGTCCATGCACTTCATTTATACCTTGTCCTTTCATGTGTATACTTCACATTTTCCATCAGTACTCGTATTCCCACAAAAATATTAGTTGCCATCACTTGTGTCTCTACCCTCGTAGTTTCGAGAGGAAAGTAAATCTAGATAAGCCGAATCCTTATTTTGGTATAAAATGCGTCGCAAATTTTGCGTTGGTTGGACTGGTTGATGTTCCATGTTAACCGACAAGGCAGGAATCTCGCCGTCGACTTGGAAACGCGCGAGCAAACGGAGTAGAATTGCCCGTATGAAATTTGCTATTCTTTAGCTAAGCCAACGTTACCCAATTACCTAAGGAGTCTGAATCACCATCCATTGTACAGCACATTTCACACGTTCCGTTTATTCATTTTCTTTCTCTGTTTGCCAGAAAAGTACTCCACTTTATAGTGTGGGAGTGTGGAAATGACGAAGACGGCGGGAGCGGTGAGGGAGAGGCGGAAGGAAAGAAGGGAAGAAGAAAGACAGCAGGCAGGCTGGGGAAATTGCACACGGAAAGGGTGAACACGAGTACAGGACGGAGGTACTGAGACCGCGGAAACTGGCATGGGAGCAACGCCAGGGCGGAGACGGGTCAGCTGCGGAGGCGAAGGAGATGCCGAAAGCCTAGAAAAGAAATTGAGGAGACAGAAGCGAAGACATGTTGGAGGTACGCTTAAAGGATGTCGGAGGAGACGTCGAGGAGCGGAAGACGACAACCGGAGCGGAGGCCGGACGGTGGCGAAACGGACGGGAAAGGGACAGACAAGAAAAGGCTCTGGAAGGAGAATGCGAGAGAAGAATCATTCGGAGATGGAAAAGGAGATTGTGAAAGATTGTGAAGATCAGGTGATTGTGGTGATTGTGAAGATCATTGGTGATCAAAGGTGATTGTGAAGATCATTCGGAGATGTGAAAGGAGAGGCCGGAAGCGGAGAAGTTGTTGTGGAGGCGGGAGAAGCAGACTAGAAAGGCAGAAGAATGGGGAAGCGTTGGCGAGAATGACAGGAAATGCAAGCTGTGGAAAAGAAAACAGGTGGAAAGGCTGGCACAGGGGATGGAATAAGGAAAGGAATTGGGAAAGCGAGAGCTAGGACGCGAAAGGCGACTGTCTGAGACGAAGGGAAACGGTGGGAAAGGTGGAGAGATCAGAGGGACGAAGACGTGGATGGGAGCGGGGGCGAGGACGAAGTCAGAGTCGGAAGACAAGCAAGAGATGAAGGTGGAGAATCACGGACGAAGGAGAGGCAATGGAAGAGAACGGAGGCAGCGGGAGGAGAACAGAGGGAAAAGTTGTGAAGAGGAGAAAGGTGAGAGACGAGAGAGCATCCAGGAAGAGGCCAGGTGTTGGTGGAGGCGGGCGAGGAGCGACCTCGAGAGGAGAAGAAAAGAGAAGAGCGTGGGACGCGAGCGGAGGCGTGGTCGGCGGCGGAGGCGCAGGCGCTTTCCAACCGCGAGGCGCGCTCGCAGCGATGCACCGCCGAGTCGCGGCGACGGACTTTCACTGCGCGCAAAGGTCTGCCGGGGGCGGCGGTGGCGGCGGCACCACGAGCACTGCGCTTGGTCGCTGCTCCGCCTCCGCCGCCGCCACCGCAGCCGCTGCCGCCGCCACCGCCACCGCCGCCGTCGCAGCCGCCACCGCGCACGCAACTGTCGGCGCGGGTCTCACGCCACCCACAACCAGCGCCCCGCCCCAGAGCGCTTAGTCCTCACTTGCAACCGCACTTTCGCCGTGCAACATTGTTTACCTGTTAGTAGTATGGACTTTTTCTTGACGTTAGGTCAGTAAGACATCCTCAGCGTTCATTAAGCCTTCATCAGGGCTACAACAATAGGATTTTGTATTCACTATGTACAATAATTGTTGTACTTATTGAATAAAAAATCCGTTTGTTGTTTGTTGCAAATTAAACAATACGTTTAAAATAACGTTGGTTGAATAAATTAACTTTTTTTATTTGAAAAAAAAATTAAATACATGGTTATCATTGTGCAACCTGGGACGTAATTTAGTGCCACAGTATCAGCAAACCTTCAGATTTCGCGCTACTCTGTTCGGAGGGCGGATCGAGTGGCAATTGGTAGAGCAGGTAAGCGGATTGCTACTTAAAACCGAACCCAAACGACTAAGCCAGCAGGGCAACGTGCGATTAATTAATGTAAAGCTATTTGGAAGCTTGGAATTGTTTCCTGGCGCCCAATCAAAAGAAAAGTAATTGGCAGATTGAGTCAATCAGTAAGTGTAGGGTATGTTAAGTTAACAGTGAGGATACACAGAAAATGGGGGAAAACGTTTACAAATGGCAGCCCAACGTGGGGCGAATAAAGTTTCGTCTTTATATGAAAAAAGAAAACTTTTCATAAGGTAGGAAAAAAACTCCAACACTCAGGAGTTTCTTTCTTAAAGGATCAAAAGAAAAAGTTCACACTAACGAATACTACACGAATGAATCAGCATTTTTATCGTAGAAGTAGTAGAGAATTGGGTTAGTTAGAACTGGGCGTGGTAAAGGCAAGTGACAATGTTTGACCTGGAAATCTGAATATCGAACTCGACAAATTTTATTATCCAAGGATTCAGTGACAGCATCGCCTAGCTCAAAGATCAACTAATAAAAAGTATAGCCTTCGATGTCTCTTTTCCCAATGAAGTATTTTGTTGTCTCTCTTATCGCTGCCTCATTTCAAACGGATCCTCAGTTAACCGGGACTCAGATAACTGCGTGTCTACTGTGCAGCATTCTTTACGCCATGCGTGTGCATGGAATACTTGTTACATTATCCTCAATTGCAATATCTCTCAAACCCATTTTCAATATTTCTTAATCTTGAATTTTCACTTGAATATTAGGCTCCAACAAATTAAAAAGAATTTACTGATCCTTGTTCGAAAAAAATTTGCTTTTCAAGGGCATTAAAAATCACTCGTAACCAAAATATAATTTGAGGAGAAGCTTAAAAGTAACTTCTAAACATGCTACTGACATCGTTTCATTTTGAAGAGTCATAATGATCTTAAAATTAAACAATGTTTATAAATACATTATATGTGAAAATGTATACACTAAATAATACCTACAGGGAGAAAATATAACTTAGGAGGATGTAAGAGTTCTTTTGAGAAATGTGATTTAATTCGCGGAAGAGGATTATCTGTTTTTCCTAGATTCCAACGAAATGAAATAATATTTCATGAAATGGAGCAGTGGAAGAATGATATGCAGAGTTAATAACGCTCTTCGTTCACCACACATTTCACATGGATCGGGGCAGTTGGCCTCGGCGCCGTTACATCTCAGGGTTTCCAGTCGGTCACCAAACCAGCAACCCGTGATGTCTCGAATTCGCTTACCCTTCGTGACTTCATGTAGTTGACGAATTCGGCTAGCGACGCCGGCTTCGCGATCGTGGACTATCAGTAGTAGAACCACCCCAGTATTCGCCTGGATGACAGAGGTAAACCACGCAAACCCCGGTCTGGATGGCCGACACGGAGATCGAAACCGGGACTTCCGAATGCGAAGTCACCGCGCTACGTTCTGTGCCACTCGGTAGACGTAATCACAACAAAGTTTGAAGTTCATCCATCTCTAACGCGAACCATTTCGTTGCGAATATCAAAGTTGGCGAAAAGGGGGAGGTGAGTTACGGTAACATCAGACTACAAGAAGTAATGCATTTGGCGTTGGTATAAAAACAAAATTAAAATACGATACCGCCAAGTCGGAAGAAAGTTTCAGAAACAACGCTGCAAATTTCTCCGAAGTGCGCGAGAAATTTAGTGAAATAATTTTATTATACCGCCAAACAGTCGTAGCAGAAAAGAAGCAAAATAATATTATATACAATTACCCATTATTACATTTAACTATTCAACTATCACTGACATATATTTCGTTGTTCGTAAGAACACAAAAAATATTTACTTCTGAAAAAAGTGTGAATTCACAGCGACACGCCATTTCATTACCGACTTCACGATACGTCAATTTAATTACCTCTTCTGCACAGACACCTCATTAAAACAGTGAAAGATGTCTTCCGTTTGACGGACGACAAACAATACTTCATTAAAACTTTCTCGCTTTCCAAAACACAAAGGTAATGGGTAAAATAATGTCCAGGATTAAAGATATTTCGTGTGATGTGAAAAGAAGTACCGTCCCTAAACCATTATTTTACTCTCTCGCCCCTAAATTTACTACGAGTATTATACACTTTAAATTATTTGAACATTGCGTGCACTTCAGTCAATCTACGATACGAGGTAACCAATAATTCTAGGAGTAATTAGAACACCGTAGAAGCAAAGTAGAATATTTCCCCTCCCGTTTACGAAGTACTACAATGGATAACTTTCAGAATTATGTATTACCGCTTGCTTCACAGATATATTACGTCTTATTATTATGGAGGGTAGGTCAATAAAAAGCCCGTTTTTTACAGTGCTATTCATTTGGCGTGCTTAAGGGTGTACGCTTAAGTACATTAATAGACATCTGTAATAAATATATTTTGTCAAACACTTACCAAGTTAAAATACCCATTTTTTGCGGGAGAAGCGTTTAAAAAGCTTACCTTAAAAAGGGGTTAAAGGCTTTTATTTCAAATCTGGCATTTTAATTTATATTGATTCTCGCGACATCGCACGTAGTCCTGCCAAAGCGCCATTTCTTGTGTAGTAATCGCTAAATATGTCTAAGGTAGCCTCCTTTTTAAATGGCAGACTCTTACCGCAATAAAAGGGCAGCACGTGGCTTATCCCTCGATGATCTGTTCCAGTAGATTTCTATACGTATTCAGGTATGTTTCTAGACCGGTTATAATTACAATTGTAAAATATAATTACCGTTAAATTTCAGTAATTTCCCAATGAAATCAGTTTGCAAGGAAATCAAGATGTCTTGGAAGTGAGCAGGACGAAAGAAAGGTGTTGACAATACGTCGGAAGAATATGTGACCAGGAAAAAAACTTGATATTCCAGTAAAAATGATACCTTCAATTCGGAGGGGGAATCCCCGCATGCAGATGCGTTTTGGTCGACACCGTTTCGCGCGTTCCAGCCTGAGAGAAACGTCGCCAATTCTCCACTTCCCGGGATGTAACATGCACTACGTCGTGACTAGTGATCATAGCGGTTGAAGCACCTGGTAACAAAATAAGCTATCACAAAGACGACGAAATACTTTCGTTCTCAATTCCAGATTCTTATAAGAAATAGTCATTTACTTCTTTACTGTGTAATATTCAATTTTCACTAATATCATTGTGTGGTTTATTAATGGTATCATGAAAATATTTTCACACAACACCACTGAAAAGAAAAATATTTGCTAATTGACACTTTCCTATTTCTTAAAATTTATTTATTAATAGTATAGGGCCCTAATATTTCTGCAAAATTTTAACATTACGAGCAAATCCCTACAACCAGACAATATGTATTGATCTTCCAAAAAATGTTACAAAAGGGAGAATCTTTTAATTATCTAAAAAATGTCAAGCCTGATCTTTTGAGCTAATTGTGAAAATAATAAATGTTTCAACGCGAAAGCGAAAGAAATAATGTATGATAAATGTCTACCACAACTTGCATAAATACAAAGACCTGTGGGAAACAATTTATGTTTATGTTTTAATTATTTCAATTAGCAAATGATGTAAGAATAAATTCCAATTGTGTGCAGTCTAGCCACTATTTTTACGACTTGAACAGTAGCAACTTATGAAGCCGCGAACTTAATTTCAGGCATCTACTTTCTTATGCACAGCGTAACGCGTAATAGATTTGCGTCAGTCGTCACGGAGAGAGCGCTGTAACCTCCCCCCCCTGCCTCACGCGGGACCCGCTTCGCCCGTAAACATTGCTTCAAGTTCTCCTGTTTATGCAGAGTGATTCAGTCCTCTTTGCTAATACGCCGGATATTTAATGTAATAGTTTGGCTACCTTTTCTGCAAAACACGAGAGCAATGACAAAAAACATTTTTTCAAAATCTTGAATAGGGTCTAGACTAGTTCCTTTTGCTTTCCTGAATAACTTCGTGTACTCTACCATCGGATCTTGTATGAGTAACGACGATCTAATCACTCTGGGTACGTTCCAAATCACCTCATTAGTTTTTTTTATTTTTTTATTTATTATTTATTTGTCAAAAAAACAGTAAAAACTGTATATGACGTGTGGGGAAAGAAATTTATCTGCGCACATTTTCTTGAGGGCCAGAATTAAAAAAAAAAAAAAAAAAAAAAAAGCAAAAATGAATTTAGAAAATAAATACGTTTGTGTTACGGCAGACATGTGAAAATCTCCCGGTTACAATTCTGTGGTTGAATTCATACAAAAATGGTTCTAAATATGTATGTATGTATATATATACACACATCAAAAAATAAATAAGCAAACGTAGTTAATTTATTTTAAGAGAGATCGGCAACGTATCAGCAGTACTAAAAGAAAACCTAAAATCAATTTCTTTGAATTCACGCGAATTCTAAGTTCAATGTTCACCTCACACTGTAACTCAAAGTAAACTGCCAATACATCTCATCTAATTCCTTTATCCTTGGCGTGCTAAATTCGTGCTTTGAAAAGATCCGACACGAAGGGAGCACAACAGCCGAATTTCCGCTCGGCCACACCACACGCGCCTCCCTGCGGCCGCCCGCCCGCGGCGCGCGAACGCCAGTGCAGTTGACGCCTCCCCCGCGCGCGGATCGCAAAATTCGAGCGACAGCTGGCGGGAACAGCTGCCGCAACTTGTTACGCATTCGACGATCGGCGATCAGACGCACTAATTGGGCGTTGAAGCCCCAGCGCCGCAATTTCTCGTAACCTGAAACTCACGTCATCCCGAAGCGATATGTAATTTTATGTTAACTCACAGTCTACTTAGAACATCGGAGATGAGAACATTAAGATCAATATTGGGTGTAACAAAATGGGATAGATTGAAAAACCAATATATAAGAAATGAATGTGTTATTATAGACATAGTAAAATTTACAAGAACAAGAAGAAGAGAATTGAATGAACACGTTACCAGATCGTACAGCAAAAGAATAATCAAGATTACGAGATATTCAAAACTCACTATGAAATATTATCTTCATGTGAAAAAAACTTCCAGGATGATGACCTTAGTAGTTGACACACAGGGAATCACTAATCAATCTTCCATCCAAAACCAAAGAGCTAATAAAATCTCTCCTATCGTAGGATTTAATATCTGTGGGAGCGGGGCGGGAGCGGGGTGTGGCCTGGCACGCGTTCACGCACGCACGATGTTCCCCGTTAGTCGAGTCACGCGCCGCTGGCAGTCAGCGCTGTGTGCGTCGCGACGCGGCGTGTCGCGTCGCAGACTGACACCGGTGCTTCCGCCTGCGCTGCAAAGTGGGCGTGTCCACCACGCGTCGCCACAGGCGATAAGTGGCACCCATCATTTGCCAGGGGATAAGTGACTGCGTGTGTGAGGTGCTGAGAGGTAAATATTTGATTCGCCAAACTCTTCCTTGGGACATACAAATGTATTGTTACTCATACATTTGTATTGTTACTCATTTACTTGTGTTTGCATGCCAACTGTATGTGTGCACAGGGTTTCAGAGACATTGAAAGAAATGTTCATGCACAATAAAATACAAAACATTTTTCAGAATTTTGCAAAATATGTTTCACAGATTATTTCTCCATCGTCAATGGTTTAGAGCAGTCAACAACAGAAATGAACGAATAGTGAGAACGAACGTTCTCGACGAACGAAAAAGTTAATAAAACTGTATAATAAAAATCGTAAAATATTAACTGTAAACACTCAAGTAACATTAACAAAAAATTGTTAAAATAATAAAGACAAAAGAATCATATTTGAACAGCGCATGTCTCATTACAGCCTTTCAATGTAAAATTCTAATGTTGTTGGATGCGAGTGACTGTTTTCGTGGCGATCCACGTCCTTCTCAAAGAGAAGGACAAATTAGCCAGAATTTGCGAATTCAGTAGAGTTTTGTTGCATACACATACCACAGAATATCTCAGTCTATGGATGAAACACTTCGTGCAAATGTCGGACACTCGAAAACGTTTTAACACTGACACATTGCTTGCTTGTATTATAGGCATTTTACGAAACAAGAAACGATGCCACGACACGGCTGTGACTTACTGCACCTGGTACTTTCTGCAAAATTCGTTTTTTGAAATCTGGATGAGCTCCATCATTTCTTGTTACCTTCAGGGACAGATCCTTATAGATAGACAAAGGTCATTCTGTGTCATAATTCAAGCATGCAATGAACAAAAACAAGCCTGTGATTGAATCACCAATCATTCATGGTTGTTTCAAATGGAAATATTATATAAACAAAGACTGGAGTTAAAAGAGAACAGTTTAATTTTTAGACTCATATTCACATCAGGTCATAATAGTACCTGTGTATTGTTGGCCTCTTCCGCTAGTCTTTACCATTCAGTGTGCTACTGACGCACGCTACGAAATAAGAAGGAAGAGAAATAATACGACATTCATTCTCTCGATTAATAAGTGTAGTAGCGGCCGTAATACCTTCACTTAAAAATGCTGTTCTTCAATCTCAGTTACACACTCAAACGCTCTCCAATGCGTCCACAGAGCGCGGTACTTTTGCGAATGCTGCAAGTATCTCACTAAAAAGCGAACCCGACTCCTTGCAGTCATCCGCAGATTTACAATACGTTGTAGTCCAATTAAAGTGGTGAGATGGTTTTTGCTGTACCATTAATAGATTTATTTATCGGACGAAATAAAAGCATCCATTTAATATTTATTGGTGCTGATGATTCCATGGCATATAGCAAAGATTTGAAAAATAACGTACTGAAATATTAAATCAAAACGCTTTCAATTTCAAAATAAAAGAGAAAATTTATTCGTACTTATAACAACATCCTTGGCACAATAGAGTTTGCATATTGAAAAGAACATTAAAACATTCGATCAATTCAACAAATTTCGAGAACTGTACCCAGGTTTACTTCCTTCACCTTTCAAATAACCAAAAATCCTATCTTTATGTCTAATTCTGTTTGTATACTTCACTATCGACTCTATCAAATATTGTAGTTCATTTACTTTTCCGTAATTCTGTTCTCAATTAAATGCACCGCACATTGCATTTATTAGTTTCAAATTTTTCACTGAGTTACGCCACTCCGATAGAAATGCTCCATCAATCATTTACGTCCTCATTCCAGAACGTCTATTTTCCATCTGGTTGTTGATTCCGTCCGTCTTCTCATGTCGACCATCTCCATGACATCGAAAACATTGCCAACTTGTGTTTTTATTCCAGAAAGACGTGTATACACCAATTATCTTAATGCCATAATTGGACAAAATATCACCTCTAATTTCGACTCGTTATAGTGGTGAGGGCAATTTGTTAATTCGCAAAATTATTACGTTCACAAAAAACGTGAATAATGCTATATCATATAATTTGTAAACTAGAAAGTTTATTTTAAAAACGACAACAAATCGTAGTTGCCTACACCCCTTCCAACCAATTTTCACAAATCACAAATACTTATTTAATGCGCGAAATATTGAGAAAAATAATAATATCGCGAAAACACTTTCAATTCACCGATGTTACAAAGCAAATAATGAAGTTTCAATGCAAGGAGAAGATGGTTAAAAAATGTCAGTTTGCTATGATAGAGCAATAATATAGTTTTCGATATCTGAAACAATTATTGTTATTGATATTAACCCTCAACTCAATTGGCCCATTGAGCGGGACTGCCACTACAAACAGCGGTTAGCGCAGCCGTAGGAGTGAAACCGCGATCCTCTGATCCCCCGATCACGCCAATCGCGAGACAAACGGATTCCGTAATCTCATTGCGAGAGCCCAGGGTGAGATCAATAGCCGATCCCCGCTCGCCCACCGCTGCAACGTTGCCGCCCCCGCCCCCTCACTCCCCCACCCAACACTTCCGCCTCCTCGCTCCCCCCCACCCAACACCCCCGCCCCCTCACTCCCCCACCAAAAACCCCCGCCCCCTCACTCCCCCACCAAAAACCCCCGCCCCCTCACTCCCCCACCCAAAACCCCCGCTCCCTCACTCCCCCCACCCAACACCCCCGTCCCCTCACTCCCCCACCCAAAACCCCCGCCCCCTCACTCCCTCGCCCCTTCGCCAACATCCCAACATCACCGTCACCGTCAGAGCCTTCCAACTCAAATACAACTCGGTGGACACCATTACACTGCCGCGTTCGCCTTTATCACCTTCTTACAGGAACTCATATACGAACTGCTACCAACGATACATCTTTGAAGGCCCATACACGATGCAAATATAAACATAACGCAAAGACATAAACTTTAACATAAGTGATAGGCTGAAGTATTCAGAATGTCCAATATAAGCGTAAGCAAAATAAGGTTTTCTATTGTCTAAGAGAGAGATTCTAGTTTACTATTGGTTGGATTCGATATTATTATTCGATATTATCGATTCATTGGTGAGAATCGATATTATATATTACAAAGAGATCGTATGATACAGAAAAAAACGTAGAAAACAGCCGAAAATCCGGATCGCAATCCGGAAAACCAGTCTTTTGTTCGATCTATCGACTTCGATCTTATTTCGATACTCGGTTTTGAGTTTACTTACTGTGAGTGGTTCATTTCTCATGTCTTACTTGAGCATAAGCACAGAAGTTTGAATCTTGCAAGCTTTCAAGTTTACGTCTTACGTGTTATGCTTTTGCGAAGGCATTGTGAATGAGTCCGCTTACGGACGTAGTCCTAACATTTAGGTTAACGCCATGCTTCTGTCTATGATTGCGTTGTCAATGTGCTTGTACTCCTAACCCCACCCCCACCGGTCGCACAGGCCCCCTTCCCCTCCCTTCACCCCCCACACCCCTTGACCATGCCCGCCCCCACTGCCCGCCGCCGCCGCGACTCCCACCCCTCCAACGCCAAATGTTTGCGCTCATTGTTTGAATGCTGCGCTCCGTCGCGCCGCGTCGCGTCGCGTTTGTTTTTCTTCCTGGGTTTTTCGGGCGGCCGCCCCGCCCCAACGCCTCGCCCGTCTCGGTCGCGCGCCTCCGTCTCGTCCTTGTCCTCGTCCTCCACGTTTCGCACCAAGCGGACGTCACGGGCGATTAATACACTTCGGGCTTGAAGCTCTCAAATCATCTGTTCCAGCCGTCTAGCCAATTAGAATGGAACTAGCGTGCCGGTACGAGAACTCTCTCAAATATCAGGATAATATTTTACTCTTTTTTTGTAGGCTAAAAATAATCCTTATTTCAACACTTCTGACAGGTGCGTATTTAAAAGTTGAAATAACTGACAGTGTCTTCCTCTTTTCATGTAGAGTGCAATTAGGAAAATCCGAAATCCCTATCTATTACACGTTCAAGCTTCACTCTGAATATTTGTCCGAGAAATGTTTTCGAAATTCTTCTCGATCTCTCCCGGTGATGTCTGGTGGATAATGTGGTGTCTCGCAGGCGGACCTCCGCTCCCCCTGCCCGGAGACAACCGCATCGATTCGCCGGCGGACGCGACGGGCGAGGGAGGCACCGCCCTCGCCCCGCGCGCTTTAATGCCAAGCTGCGGCAATAGCCCGGGACACGGGTCGCGACGGGGCTTGTCAACAGGTTACGGCAGACACGGTTCGACGCGTTGCATTAGGGGTTGGCAAACATTTTTTTTTTTGTAAAAGGCAGAAAATACATTTTCTTCAGGGTCTGAAGGGCATGGAATACTCTCAAAAACAAACTCACGTTTTGCTGAGCTCTTCTTTTGCTATGAGTGTTAGGAGCAGAGCCGAGAGTATGTTACTATTTTGTTAGTAATACAAAAAAATCAACTCTGCAGTTTACGAATGCAAATAAGTTTTCTGTAACTCGGGAACGAAAATTCGAAAATGTCCTGTTTTTCAAATGTTGCTAACCTTGCTTTTTTTGAAACTTTTATTCATCTTCGAACTATTCATAGTTTAAATGTTAGCAAGATATTCTGGAACTCAAGAAAACGTGCGCAGATGTACGTCTCTCCCATAGACCAGTACAATGTTTACTGTTCTTTTACTAAATAAATTAAGGAAATATTGGTAGATGAACTTAAATGTCCAATATTTTACACAATGGTGAACGGACAGCACACAATCGTGTCTCCAGTGCCATCGGAAGTAAATCCGAGGTCTGGTTGAAAATTTTGTTGATACATATTAAGACCACACACCTCCGAACGTATACTTCGGATGTATACATATTTGTAGAGTCTAGATTGAATTGGTATATTTACATATGTATAAACTGTTACTGCAGCCAACGTCTGTTTTTCAAACAACATATACATTAAATCATCAATAAAGAAAATTGTCTGTATTATCACTAACATATATTATTGATTGTATTTGGCCAAAGGTTTTTTCATCGACAGACAGTTTATATATCATAAATGTTTTTATTCAGATCTTCAAACCTATCATATCATAAAAGAGTCTAGAATATATTGCTCTGAAAAACACTGAAAAATTGAATAATCTTTTTATGACATGATTGGTCTGAAGATCTGAATAAAAACTTTTGATAAATAAACTTTCGATGAATAATGTGTGGCCAAATTCAATGAATAATATATAAATTAAACAACTTTGAAAAATTGTTATGATTTACGTCTGTTATATTAATGTAATGTATTAAAAATTGATTCAAAAAAGAAAACTTTTCAAACTTTTTACTTGATAAACCTCCCAACCAGAGGATTAAAACGTGGATCCAAATGAGGATAAAATAAAATTGTTGACTGGTCAATATTTAAAACTTGCAATTAAATAAATGCTCAAATTATGATGAAAGTTCCGGTTCGTGTTGGTTTTCATGGAGCCCATTGAGAATTATTAAGCCAAAACGATATATTGGGTGGCCCCTCCCTTTCCACGATATACACGAATCATTGGTGACATTTCCAGAATGAAATGTAGTTTTTCCTACGTCGTCTTTCCGTCACATTACACTTAAAGACTTATACCACCGATATATTTAGTGCGACAATCTCCTTATTCTGTTATAGCACCAGTTTTCCTCATTGGAAAGAGACTCAAGGAATGCGACCCGTGTTACACCAACAAGCAACGTGACTCCTTCACGTTTATTGTGAAGAAACATCACTTAAATTAATGCGATGGCGTTTAGTGTTCGTAGGGACGTAAGCCTCAGAGCTGCTGACCGTGATGACAGAGAGAGAGAGAACAGGCAAAAGAATATCTCTCTAAGAAAAAATCTGAAACATTCAACATCAGTATTGTTGGGATGAATGTGCTACATGAAAACGGAAAGGTATTGAACTGATTCCTGATTAAGTGAAACGATTGTGCGTGTAGTCATTTAGTAAATGTCCACGATGTTACAGCAAACTGTACACCTATTTGCAGTGTTTGATTTATAATATTTTAGATTCCGGAACGCAACCCAAATTAATTATTACCTTAATAGAAATAGTTATATGCTCTTCGAACTAAAAATAGAGGTTCCTACGTGTTTATCCTCTGCTTTTTCCCCAAGGTACCGGAACGCCGTTCCGCCGCGTTTGGCCAGAAGTCAAGCTCTACCTATTTGGGCGGTTTTTCACTGCATGTTTTCAGCACACAAGTTCATGATGCCTCCAAATAAGTATTTTTCTCAGTGCTAAAATTTGAGTATTACTATGTTGCTGTCTTGGAAGAATTTTCTATACTTCCAATATTGAAGGGTACTTCAGATAAAAACAAAGATCAATTGACAGTACGTTACGCTTTTGAATAATTTCACTTCTTTTCATTGCTAAGAAATTTATTGGTGCCAAATCTAGGGGGATGCCGGAGCATCCTGAATGGATCGCACGTGATTCCATCTTCCAAATATGTTCTAACTAGTACGATAAATTCTAAACCTTTCAGGAGCACCAGTAAGTTTTAATATGTTGACCAATGATTTTCCACGAGGACAAGTGCCACAAGCTTCTTAATTATAAAAATCTTCAATTTGAATCACCTATCAGATACAATAGTAGTCTCCACTCTGAAGAGACACGAGGGAGTTTAAATGGAACATTGCCTGCGTCCGGTTTCTAAAGAA
This sequence comes from Acheta domesticus, assembly GCA_031308135.1. Classification (NCBI taxonomy): domain Eukaryota; kingdom Metazoa; phylum Arthropoda; class Insecta; order Orthoptera; family Gryllidae; genus Acheta; species Acheta domesticus. The sequence continues at coordinate 184,130,556 of JAHLJT010002406.1, forward strand.
GATCCACAACAGTTACACCGCTGGCTCGGGAGAATGAGTACCTCAACCGGTAGCGTTCACGGAAGAACCAGGCCGTTTGAATTGCGAGATGACAGGTAGATGTGACCGCAGCTACGAGTGTTATCGTCGACAGACCTCAAAACCTATTTTTCCTTTTCAGGTCACTAACCCACCAATGACAGATCTAAGGAGGAAACCAAATCGTACTGTTCAATAAATTTGGGAAGTTTTACGTTATCGAGAAAAGAATATGATTTCTTTCCGTTTTTAGGACAATTGAATACAAAAATGATACTTAAATTCAATAGTTTGTTCTTTGTTTTTTGAAATAACGTTTATTACAGCAAAGTTACAATAAACTATCAACAACAGCTAGCTTTTTGGTTTGGCCTATAGTCTTCGCAGCTGCTACTGATTTGCTAATAAAACCATTTTTTAAACATCATTTCAATTTTTTGGTCCTCTAATTGTAGAATCCAAATTGGACTCTAAGAATATTACAGAATAATATTCTTGGTCCTACGTGAACATTTTCATTGAAAAATATTGAGCTGTTTTTGAAATGTCGTCTGAGTGTTTCTGAAAATGTACATATTCGAGCTTGTTATCACCTATTTTCAAGAAAGATCATCAAAAATATTTTAAAGCATTTCTACTCACAAATGCAATAATATATCAAAAATCCAATAACACAAATATTAACGAGGTGAGAAATAATTTAAAAAGATACATTTGTGAGTTTTTGAAATTTCAAGAGGCTATTCCAACATGGCGTGGATAAAATTCAGTGCATTTAGCACTATCCGTGCGAAAAGGTTCAAGAAAATATTTGGAGCCGTTTTTCTTGTATTCAAAATTACCAACATTTCGCTCAATACTACGCGAAAACTACTGATATCTTCAAGTTAACTGCCAATAATTAAAGAACTAATTCAGGAGAGAGAGACTGAGCAACAGATAGACAGAAAGACTGCCATCACTTGACAATTGATCTGAATGCACAACGTGGTAGAGGAAGTAATTTTCTACTTAAGGGAACAAAATATATCCAGTTTTTTCGATATCAGCGCACCACAATACGAGATTTTCTGACACCCCCCATTTTGGGGGCAGAATTACTCCGTAAGTAGTGTGCGAGAAAGTATCAAATTGTGCTGCAACATAGAATAGATTTTCTGGCACCAGTTAGTTTTGTAATCTTTTTAGTCAGGGCTAGCTTTTAGGTGTTACCTCGCCCTCTTCCCAACTGCTACCTAGCGGCGAATAAGTACATTTTTTCACATCTTTTGAATTTTTTGGTTCCTTATTATTTGAATTGAAATATGACATTAAGAACATGATTGTAGATTAAAGCATAGATCTATATGCAAATAGTTGTGTATGCAAAAAAATATTTTAATTTGATATCAGGCCAATGCTAGCTCGACAGCTAAACTCTTAATTTCAATGTTATTTTCGAATTGTGGCCACGCTTTAGTACGTAAAAATTAGATACTTCCATTTCCACAGTATTTTCTGCGTTGAAGTGTAATACTTTGTGATGAAATCTACAAATTTTCCAGTAAACTACGTTACATATTATTAATTAAGTTCTCTTTAACATTTTTAAAAATTGTAAAATTTGTAAATCATGTGAAACATTTCAATCAAATATGTATATATATATATATATATATATATATATATATATATATATATATATTATGTATTGTCTTTTAGTAATATATAAACGTGTTAAACAATATTTGGCGAATTTATTTTCGACAGAATTCATCCACAATATAACTCACAAGAGATTATTTAAACACATCAAGCCCTACCATCATTTAGCTACTACAACCATTGCTGGTAAGACCGGTAGCAGTGACAAAGGTGCTTTTCACTGCCTGGCCCATTAATTTAACAAGGTTTTACTTCCTTTATATTTGCTGGTTTTGCACTGCCTGAACATGAATAAATATTCCTTAAAACGTAGCACTATAATGGACATTGTGTTTTATTTGCTGTAAGTGCTGTTAATACGTGATTTGTGAACTATCGTTGTGAATAAATTATCTTCTGAGTTCTATTGGGGTATGTGGAAAATGAATTGGCAAAATATAGTAAAACACATTTATCAAGAGTGAGAGAAGTTCTTATTATAAATGACAGATAAGAAATTTATCAGCAAACACATTGGATTTAATCAACCTATGGATCCACATAACTTTTTTTGTGAAATCCTGTCTAGCGCATCAGTACTTCCATTTTTAATGTTTAATACTATAGATAATGTTTTTCTTTGTAAAATATCTATTTTATTTAAATAGACTAATCTTATGAATAAATTATAATTACCTTCTGTCACACACCTACGTTGAAACTGAACAAATGAGAATAATATTTCGAATTTATCAAATTAATATCGTAATGTCGTTCTTAGTTTCTTTTTGTGGACGTGTTGTAAGTTGCGTATGTGCAATAATGTGGATGATTTAATACATATTGTCCATTCTACTTGTCAACTGAATGAAATATGTTGGGATTGACTTGATACCAATTTCACAGCACCTGCTCACCTTCAACTAATCGGATTTCATCGAATAAACATTCTTCTCTATTACGAATACTGGCGCATGAATTTGTGTGGGACACATACTACATGCCCTCACGGATAGCTCATTGGAGAGGTTGCTCGCTTTCCATGACGCGACCCCGGGTTCGATTCCCGGTCGGGCAAGATTATAGTTTGCGTTTTCCTTGCAATATCTCATAATATTTTGCTGTGTGACGATGAGAAAACTCACTTCTCTGGTTGAGATCAAACTACGACGTGTCTATGTGCTATCCATACTCATGTCTTCAAGGCCGGGACGCTATTGCGCCGATGTACATACACACATACATGCTTAATACACGGTGTTATCTTGTGAGGGCCGCTCCCGCTCCCAGAGAGCCTTCGCGGTCCGAGAGGTCCTGGATTCGAGGTCCGACAGAGGCGAATTTTCGACTCCACCGCAGCGGCGAATTTCGCAGAAATTTGCTAGCGGGACGTGTTCAGAACATTTAGATGTGATAATATTTTTGTCCTTGGCTACTTTAACAACATCTAATAGGTTAAAATGACTACAACATCCAATAGGTTGTTTTGTTTTGATAAATATTTATTATAATAGCTACTATAATGAACTTTTGTTGAACTATGTACAACAAAACATGTGGTTTATTGGTATTGTGCATGCGATCATACCCTAGTGTATGTCTCATTTCAGTGAATTAAGGGATTCAGATTTCATCCCATCTTCTGTATTATGTTTAAATATCTACTGCAAGTAGATATGCAGTCTTCAGTAAAAATGACTTTAAAGAACTCGATGGACTACTACATATGGCCACTACTTTAACTTTTGTAAAAAGGATAAATAATTCACTTTACATTTCACTGTACATTTCATTTAGCTACATTATTTTCCTCATCTTCGGGCTAGAATAAAAAAATTGAAAAAAAAAATCATTTTAAGAGAAAGAATTTTTAACAACTTTGATGTTTTCATGAAAATAATGATTACTCGAAACTGTAGCTAAATGAAATGTACATTAAAGTGAAGTATTTTTACTTTTTAGAAAAGTATTAATAGTCTGTTCTCAATATATGGGGCCAAATGGAACAAAATTTAATAAAGAGAAGATTGTATCTGTATGATTATACCTGGGCTGTTGTTCAGAAGAGATAGGCGGTGGTATGACAATGTTGAATACGGCACAACCACGTGGTGAAAGCCCCGTGCCTTACGCGGCAGTCCAACGCCTCCTCGCACCGGGTGAGATAGCTGAGGGCCACGCGCCTTGCCGCTGCACAGCAGGGCCCTTCAACTCCCATATAACGTGGTGGAGACCATTGCAGTGGCTCTCTCTCCTGTAGCACCTTCTTACAAGAAGTAAAATACGAACTGCTGCCAACGATACTTTGAACGTGTGTGGCTGCTACGTAGGTTCGCATTACGCTCAAGCAGGCGCGTAATGCTACTAAAGATAGCGACGATGTTCGCGCTTTCTTCAGAGGTTTCTTACATGTATATATTATGAATAATTGAACATTTAGAAGACGCTTTTCGTATTTCTCACAATTTAGCCAATTTTTAGGTGCGTATGTTGGCGAGCCTGTACCCGGCGCCACTAGTGCCTCCTATAGTATCACCTTCGAGCTTTGTCCCCGGTTTTGATGGAGAGTTGCAGGGCCCTGCTGCACAGTCTCTATCCCGGAGGTCCGAGGGATTGAGTCGGGTCGGTGGCGTATTGCCTGGCGAAATAGCTAGGTCGAATTCAGTCACTGTCTGGCCGACAATTCCAGCGGCCGGCTGCTCTCATCGCCAGTTTTCCGAAGTTTCTCCGAACAACACCAGGCGAATGCCGGAGCAATGTACAGCTGTGGTACGGTACGCCTCAACAAACTGGCAAAGAACCGTGCACGATCTTGTCTTCCTTCTCATTGTTCCCTCCCATCCGTTTACACACGGACATGCGTACACATGCACACAAAAACACACTCGTGCATATGCACTACACTATCATGAATGCTGGGGAGAACATTCGCGAGCTAAGAGCTTTCCTCGTGCACACGCACACACCTGCATGCGCAACACTATCACAATGACGGAAGTCCAGCCGGAAGCTTACAGTTTGTCCCGGCTAGGATGATGACCAGTTGGTGGAGATACTATCAGGAAGGAAACCTCGCAAGCATGCGTGTAGGTCGGTGCCGGATCTCACATTCCAGAGGATGAGACACATCGCTATCTCTCGAGATATAACATCAACTACACTTAGAGGAATAATAATCACAAACGCTCTGATTGCCCGTTACGGGCAGTTACTGACGAGATGAACACAAAATAGTCTATCAATCAACCAAGCAATCTGACTGGTGTACTTGTACGATGGTCGAAACCTCTACACGATCGAGACTGGCTTGCCTAACATAGGCAACGTACTTCATAAAAAACTCTGCATCAACGACAATTCCGTAATGATTGCGTGCACTGAGTGGGCGTATTCATTTGCATCGCGATGCAGAACAACCGGTCCCTTGGATATCCTGCGAGCCGTTCGCTATATAGTCACTTGTTTCCATCTCGCTGCGAAAGGAATGCGAAAGCAACGCAACGGTGTTTTTTGTGGAAAGACACGAAAGCGTGTAACTGTTCTTAGAGTAACAACCTAGGTTAAAGTTGTAGGTGCGACTACGATATTGGTAATGATCAGATGCTAGGAATTATGAATTTAAGATCAATTTGTTGTACTCTCTAGTTTTACGTAGTTCAGCATTCATCTCTGTTCCTAAGCTGCAATACAATCTACTACGAAAAGATAAAAGTTTTTTTCCTAATTTTGTTTTCCTAATTTTATATTTTCCTAATATATTTTGTAGATATGTGTTTATAATATTTCATTTTTAAATTTTAAGTGCAATGTGACAATACAGTATTACTAGCAGTTACTTGAAATATTATTTTTATTCACTTACTGACATATACTCATATTTCAATTAACACAATCTTAAGACTTTATAATACTTTGATAATTGATTCAAATAAGGATTAATCGAAATCTGAAATATTCCAGGTTCTCTTAACACACACTTTCTATTACATTCCGTAAAAGCGGCGTTTAAAACCATGGCATTAAAACAAATGCGTATCAGGTGTCTTTTTTTCTTTTAGACCAGGGATTCTCAACTGTTTCAGCCATCGACCCGTTTTAAAAGAATGGTTTCCTTCAACGACTCACATTTTTACTTTCTCGCTACGGAGTAGAGACGAAGTTATGTAATGATGCGCGAAAAAACGGCGGATTTTGGGCAGAATAACTCTTATTACAGGGCCCTGGTATCGAAAAAGTGGATAAATCCCGTTGTTAAATTTAGAGGGAAACTCCTCTAACACTTGGTTAGCCTGAATCCTCGTTTTGTGGGTTCTCGACACCGAAAAAACCAATTGAAAGCTAAACGCTTTTCCGTCGATCCGTTCGCCCGCCCGTCCGTTTGTGAACAACGCTAGTGTCTAAACCGTTCAGCCGATTTGTTCCAAAATTTATATTTCCCAATCGATCTGGCTGATGTCGCGGGCCCTTGAATTTGAAACAAATATTTTAATTTTGGGGAGTACTTTACGTGAAGCCCGTTGGTCGTTTTCCAAATTTTCAAAAAATGGCTCTATCCTTTTTTTATTAAATTTTGTTGTTGAATAGTGTCAAGGACGTTTAAGAGAATGATGTAGGTCTCACGTTCGTTGAATATCATGATTTTTCGAAAATTGCAAAAGTTCAATTTCTTTTCGGGTTCTAAAGATAGGGATTTCCCCTTAATTAAATCTGTTCCTTAAAAATAATTTTGAAATAAGGTCATGTACAATTTTTCGAAAATTTTAGTTATTTTCGCGTAACTTTGCATGAAAATACGGGCGCGGAAGTACGTGCTGTTTTAGCACCACTAGTTTTCTTTCTACGTAACACAACATATTCTTAGCACAAATAATAAAGCAAAAATGACTTATGAGTAATTTACATAAGGATTTCAAAAAAAAACTATTATATTTAAGTTTTATTATCTTTTGTAATATTATAATTTTAATTTTACAAATATAAATATGTTCTCGGAATGAAATGAAAGATTATGTTTCAAAAAAGTTTACTTTTATTTCATGCGAATGATGTTGAATTCCAAGAGAAATTTGTATTTAACTAGCGTACCCGTGCGAGAACTCTCGCATGTTAAATCCCACCCTTCCCCTATCCATTTGTCTATCCTTTCCATAAAGGAGAGGAACTACTAATGCACTTACAGAATATCAAACAAAATAACAATACAATTGATGATTGAAACAAATTTTCAATTAAAGTTTATTCAACATTATAGAGAGATGTTCTTGGAACAATTCATACTTCTTTAGAAACAACATTTGAAGAAATGTTTCAATCTTCTTTGAGAGTTAGCTTTTCGCTTTCCTTGATAGTCAAATAATAGAAAAGGTTTTTACTTTTGAGAAAGCCAAGTAAAGTAGTGCGAAAATACCGGATCGGGCAAGAACAGACCTACTCATTGCAATATTATTTAACTGTCCTTGATTTGTTATGAAGAACCCAGTGGGTTTTGGAGAGTCAGGGTGCCAGCTTGCTGGGATGAGAAAGTTGAAAAATTATTTGTATACTAAAAAGTATTGAATTATTTTCTGCGTCCTTATGTACCTCAAGAAAAGCAATTCGGAGCCAAAAAATAATCAAACTAATGTTTTCACCTTTGAGTACCAAATACCATTTGTTAGCATTAGAAACAATTTAGTAGGCATTAGGAAGCCCACTTCGGTACATGGGAATGTTGCTCAAACGATGTTTGCATTTTTAATATCTTAACAAACCGACAACTTGAGTTTAATATCAAACGGTGTTTTATTTACAATATGAGTTTGCTGCTGGGCGTTGGTGTACATACTTTCAGATACGGCAACATTTAAATCGTGCGTTTGGACTGCGATCGTTGGCAGTTGTCAGGTGACTTGCACTATTCTTTCTATAATTTTCAATTTAGTTGTTTTTTAATCGATTCACGTATTATTGTAGGCTGGCGCGTTTTGATTTTTGTTTTCCATTTATTTCAAGCTATTTTACTTTAGCTACTTTAAAATGTTTGTTCTTTGCGTTGTGCCATAGCACAAGTTTTCCCCCATTACCTCTGCATATATATACCCGTGCGAGAACTCTCGCATGTTAGACCCCACACTCATCCCTATCCTTCTATTTTCATTCTAAGAGGGCAAGTAGTTAACGAAACGTGTTTATTTGTTTAAAATCTATAAAGGTAACTTGCAATGTACTAACACAATTACAAATAAAAATAAAAAACAATACAATTAATGTGTAATAGAAATTTTCAATAAATATTTATTCAAAATCATGGAGAAATTGCTTGGAACAATTCCCAACACTTACTTAAAGACAATTGAAGTAATTATTCAATATTCTTTGTCTGTTAGGTTTTAGTTGTGATAGTCACAAAAATATTAGCTTTTTACTTTTGAGAAAGCTACGTGTCTGAACACGTTGACTTGAAATTTCATCGAATGATAACGAAAATATTGGTACAGGTAAAACACAAACACAGTCTTCACTCTTCACTGAACACCCACTTCCCTCCACAATTAAGTACACAGCACTTATAGACCATGAAAAAACGTTAATTGAATAGTTTCACTACACGCATAAGAAACAATCTTCATAGGTATAGGTATCAAGCAACTATAATAGTACTTCTAGTTGTTGCTGGAGAGCAAATCTTGAATTAATGATTATGCAAATAAACCTCGTCAGACTGCACAAACTACGGTGTTAACAGAAAGCGTCAATAAAGATTGTCGAATCTAAGCCTTCTAAGCGTGTCGCCACAAAAATTGCTACCAGCAGGAAGGGCTGAAATATTGAGGTGGCCTTGATTGTTTTGAAACGTGGAACAGAAAAGTTAATTGAATAGATCGGAGAATGTCTCTTCTTGTAGATTATGGTGTGAAAGACGCTGCTTTGAGGCCTTTGGCCTCAAGATTTTACTTTTTAAGGCTCTAAAACGCTTTATTTACGAGTTATTTGCCGATGTATGTTGACATGTAATGCGGGTTGCATTTTACATGGATATTTCGATGCGTTTTTTTAAAGAAATCATCCATATTTTTAAAGTCACAGTGTAATTCGTCAAGTCTCCGTGAAATTCTCTTTCTTTAGAGCCCTCATTTATAAAGATTGGTTGCGTGTGAGAGCAGGAACTCAAAGGTATACTACTGAAATAACACAGGAGACGATTATTTGATGAAAATATAAAAGAGAAAAATATTAAATATCTGAAAATAAATTATTATCAACTTCAGTAATGGTTTTTTGTAATCACACCTTAATTTTTGACATCTTGATTATACCGATCAGTCGAGAGTTCGTACTTGACTCCCTGTCTCCAAACTATCTCTTGATTATCACTGACCCCATTGAAACATAGACATCAAGGACGACTATATGTAAATACTCCATTGGGAATCCTTCGTTTAAATCAATGTGTTTATTGTTATTACTAGGAGTGGTAAACTACGCAGCTTTACGTTATCCAATTTATAACTGAAGAACTTATTTCGTATAATTATTATAGGTAATACCAAGAGTGCAATGGAAATCGTCGATAATTTCCGACTCGCGAAGCGAGGAGGGGATTTATCTGAGAATTTTCAAAGCACGAGTGTATTTAATAGGACTATTCCAAGAGTGAAATTGCGTCCAACAGAGTTTCAAAATGCGCCAAATATTGAAAATTACTTAATGCTATGTTAAAATCAAAGAGGTTATATTACAGTACATACGCGGTTTATTGGACATCGACATAGCGATTGATGTATATCGCCTCCTATGATAAATGAGATAACTTATGACTGGCCAGTAGGGAGAAGCGGTAAGAAAAATCTGATAAAAAAGCAATAAATTTTAGAGATATACCGCCCCGATTGGGGCATTTTGTATGCATCGTTAACACTATTGGTTTTAATTCCACGAGTGGAATAGTCTACATTATTACTATTATTTTATTAATTTATATTTTACAGTTCAAATCATAAAAATTTAACACAGATAAAATAATACCTTGTGTGATATAATCAACAGAGAACAATGAGGAACAAGTTCCATGGGAATTATGACAAATTTCGTATCACACAGCTCAGCGTAAACACAACGCGACTCGTCAGCAACCCCCTGCAGCGGCGCGCCACCACTCGATTGCGGTTCAATGACAAATGAACAAACCCGCGGAAACGAAACAAAAATTATAAGTATTAATTAACAATACGGTTGTAAATAACAATACGCAAACCGCTCACTTGTTCAGTTGATTAACAAAAATTGAAAAAATGCCGAACTCTACCGTGAAGGGTCGACCCACAAGTGTGGAATGCGTAATTGTACTCGCGTAATTACACAAGCGCATTTTACTCGATACTTAAAAACAGGTTTTTAATTATTTATTTCAGGAAACTTCCTCTTCCTCCTGTTGTACTCAAATCAGCAGAACGCACAAAGGCGCTATTTTTGGCCTCTACTGTACGTAAAATCAATAATGGACGCTCCGCAGGCGTCCCGTAGCAATCGCCACTTGCCGCTCAGGCCTTTGGTTGTCACTGAGAATGGAGGATCATTGGGAGGCGAAAATTGCTCTCGGAAATTAAAACTGAATGAACTTTTTAATCCCCCCCTCGCAGAGCCTCAGTATTTCCATCTCTACTCGAATCTCGTTCTCTTTTTATCTCTACTCGAATCGCGTCTTCTTTTTATCACTACTCGAATCTCGTCCTCTTTTTATCTGTACTCAAATCTCGTTCTCTTTTTACCTCATTCTCTATCCTCCCTCCCTCTCTCTACCGACATCTACTCTATCTCCATCTTTTTTTATCTCTACTGTCTCTCTTTCTATCTCTACTGTCTCTCTTTCTATCACTACTGTCTCTCTTTCTATCTCTACTGTCTCTCTTTCTATCTCTACTGTCTCTCTTTCTATCTCTACTGTCTCTCTTTCTATCTCTACTGTCTCTCTTTCTGTCTCTACTGTCTCTCTTTCTATCTCTACTGTCTCTCTTTCTGTCTCTACTGTCTCTCTTTCTGTCCCTACTGTCTCTCTTTCTGTCTCTACCGTCTCTCTTTCTGTCTCTACTGTGTCTCTTTCTGTCTCTACCGTCTCTCTTTGTGTCTCTACTGTCTCTCTTTCTGTCTCTACTGTCTCTCTTTCGGTCTCGACTGTCTCTCTTTCTGTCTCGACTGTCTCTCTTTCTGTCTCGACTGTCTCTTTCTGTCTCTGTCTCTCTTTCTGTCTCTACTGTCTCTCTTTCTATCTTCACTCTCTCTCTCTTTCTGTCTCTACTGTCTCTCTTTCTGTCTCTACCGTCTCTCTTTCTGTCTCTACCGTCTCTCTTTCTGTCTCTACCGTCTCTCTTTCTGTCTCTACCGTCTCTCTTTCTGTCTCTACCGTCTCTCTTTCTGTCTCTACCGTCTCTCTTTCTGTCTCTACCGTCTCTCTTTCTGTCTCTACCGTCTCTCTTTCTGTCTCTACCGTCTCTCTTTCTGTCTCTACCGTCTCTCTTTCTGTCTCTACCGTCTCTCTTTCTGTCTCTACCGTCTCTCTTTCTGTCTCTACCGTCTCTCTTTCTGTCTCTACCGTCTCTCTTTCTGTCTCTACCGTCTCTCTTTCGGTCTCTACCGTCTCTCTTTCTGTCTCTACCGTCTCTCTTTCTGTCTCTACCGTCTCTCTTTCTGTCTCTACCGTCTCTCTTTCTGTCTCTACCGTCTCTCTTTCTGTCTCTACCGTCTCTCTTTCTGTCTCTACCGTCTCTCTTTCTGTCTCTACCGTCTCTCTTTCTGTCTCTACCGTCTCTCTTTCTGTCTCTACCGTCTCTCTTTCTGTCTCTACCGTCTCTCTTTCTGTCTCTACCGTCTCTCTTTCTGTCTCTACCGTCTCTCTTTCTGTCTCTACCGTCTCTCTTTCTGTCTCTACCGTCTCTCTTTCTGTCTCTACCGTCTCTCTTTCTGTCTCTACCGTCTCTCTTTCTGTCTCTACCGTCTCTCTTTCTGTCTCTACCGTCTCTCTTTCTGTCTCTACCGTCTCTCTTTCTGTCTCTACCGTCTCTCTTTCTGTCTCTATTGTCTCTCTTTCTGTCTCTACCGTCTCTCTTTCTGTTTCTACCGTCTCTCTTTGTGTCTCTACTGTCTCTCTTTGTGTCTTTACTGTCTCTCTTTCTGTCTCGACTGTCTCTCTTTGTGTCTCTACTGTCTCTCTTTCTGTCTCTACTGTCTCTCTTTCTGTCTCTACTGTCTCTCTTTCTGTCTCGACTGTCTCTCTTTCTGTCTCGACTGTCTCTCTTTCTGTCTCGACTGTCACTTTCTGTGTCTGTCTCTCTTTCTGTCTCTACTGTCTCTCTTTCTATCTCCACTGTCTCTTTCTGTCTCTACTGTCTCTCTGTCTCTACTGTCTCTCTTTCAGTCTCTACTGTCTTTGTCTCTGCTGTCTCTCTTTCTGTCTCTACTGTCGCTCTTTCTGTCTCTACTGTCTCTCTTTCTGTCTCTACTGTCTCTCTTTCTGTCTCTACCGTCTCTCTTTCTGTCTCTACCGTCTCTCTTTTCTGTCTCTACTGTCTCTTTTTCTGTCTCTACTGTCTCTCTTTCTGTCTCTACTGTCTCTCTCTGTCTCTACTGTCTCTACTGTCTCTACTGTCTCTCTGTCTCTACTGTCTCTCTTTCTGTCTCTACTGTCTCTCTTCCTGTCTTTACTGTCTCTCTTTCTGTCTCTACTGTCTCTCTTTCTGTCTCTACTGTCTCTCTTTCTATCTCTACTCTCTCTCTTTCTATCTCTACTCTCTCTCTTTCTATCTCTACTCTCTCTCTTTCTATCTCTACTGTCTCTCTTTCTATCTCTACTGTCTCTCTATCTCCACTCTCTCTTCCTTTTTCCACTTTCTATCTCTATCCTCTCTTTTTATTGTATCTCTATCTCTTTCTCTGACCAACCTCTCTATCTCTCTCTACTGAGGTCTATCCTGATCTTCAGAAGACTCCAATTCATAATACTACATTATGTACATCAGCAGGCAATTATATAATGAAGATTCTGAAGAACTAGGCGAAACCTGTTCTGTGATGGGTCAGGGTGACCTTAAGATTGCTCAAGGCAAGAACTGTTACCATTGCAGTTTCTCTGAACGGATCCATAATTCGAGTGTCGTTGATGATGGATTTCCACACTAGTAGATAGCTTGTTCGAATTCGGCCGCAGAGGAGAATTCGAATTCGCAAAGGAGAATCTAGTGGTGGTCTGCTCTGATCTTTTCGTATTTTCTTGTTCACGCGATTACCGGGAGCAGTACTCTAGATAATAAGGGCACCATGGACCGGGCGCAACTTTTCCTTCCTCATCCCTGTCCTTTCCCTCATGCATTACCTCTACGGCGCGCCACTGACATACACTTTTGAAATAGAAAAATGAGTGGAAAAAGTTGTCTTAATACGTTAATTTGAAAAATATATTTGTAAAATTAAGGAAATGAAATTTTTCTCGGTAAATTGTCCATTATAAATATCATTTTTTTTGTAGATTTCAACGAAATTTTAGAGATTTTAATACTATTGTGTTCTTATCCAGGACAATTTTAGAAGAAAGAAGAGTAACATGATTTTCTGATATTGTAATGGGATACAGTGACAGCTGGCAATAATACACTATACAATTCCATGCGTGTCTACGTGAGATTTCCCAATTCCTGGTTGGTGTCTGAGGGAAAACAGTTTTGAAGAAGCCAAAAACTACTCGTCAAGCGATGACGCAAATACTTCTCCACGAGAAAATGCTAATGAAAATAGGAAATCGCGAGACCATTATTTTTATACCCAATTTTGAATTCACAGGAAACTATTCTTAACACGATATAGAGCGCGAAATGCCTTGCAATGCCGTGATATATGCCATCGTGAAGACGGACCTTAAGAGGCAGTTATGGAGAAATCGCAGTGTAGGGCGTGTTGCAGATAGGGCAACGGACTTGAGGCTCGAAGGAGCGCGGAAACACGAGACAATCAGTGAATGAGCGCGGTGCGTTGACTTGATTAATTAATTGATTCGTGTTTCCGGGCGCGTCAACTACTTAAGTCATTAGTCCCGTAAGTGTAGTGAGTGTTTTTCTCGTGAGGTGGCGATGATCTTTTTTCCGCTGGATGGCGAGATCTGGCGCCGATCTACCGTCGACTAGCGGGGTTCTCCCCTCAACCAGGTATCATCAGCGGGACACTGCCCCAGCCGGGAGAAGCTTTAAGCTCCTGACCGGTATCCCGGCATGAGTGGTAGTGTAGTGCATGTTAATGTGTGTGTGTGTGAAAGAGGAGAGGATAGGACAAGGAATAGGAAGGAAAGATCGCGCGCGGTCCGTGGCCCGTTTGTTAGGGAACTTCTCCGGCATTCGCCTGGTGTTGATCGGAGAAACGACGGAAACTACCGATCAGAGCAGCCGGCCGCTAGAATTCCCCTCCAGACAGCGACTGAATTCGACCTAGCTGACAAGCTGGTGTGGAAAATCCTGCCGCCGTCGGGACTGGAACCTAGGACCCGGTCAGAGGGACTGCAGTGACATCAGATTGATGCACTGAGCCATTTCTCCCGGTGCGGTGCGTGGAGCCGCGCTGGTTCTGCGCCGGAGCAGAGCGGAAGCGCGGGCCGGCGGGCGGGGCCCCAGGTGGGAGGGGCGGGGCGGAGCTGGCACTCGCCAGTCGCCGAGGTCAGGAACGGTGCTGCCGCCGCCGCCGCCACCGCGTGCCGGAGCGCTCAGCGCTCACCGCAGCCCCGGCGAGTGCGCTGCCGCAGGTCGCCGCGTCCAGCCCCGCCGTGCGCCTCCGGCAAGCCCCACGCGTGCGGCGACTGCTCAATAGAGGATTGCGGACTCGAGTCGTTTCAAGGCAATTAAATGCTGCAGTGGTGGCTGGTGGCAGCAAAAGCTGGTCGTGCGGAGCGACACATTAAACTAATAAAAAGCATCCGTTTCTTTCCTAGCTGTGGAGCGTCAGCTCAGCTCTGTTCTGGGCTTCATGTTCAAGTACTTGTCGCGTTCAGTAGTTCAGTACGAAGGAATCCTGACGAAATGAAGGATCGTTACCAACAATCACTAGCATTGCTCAATGAGACTTTACGTTTCATGTAGCACATGTACGTTGAGACTTTTCGTATTAATTCTTTAATATTAATTAACATTAAGGCTAAAACTCTCAAAATTATGATCATTGAGGAATGTTTTCTCACGGTTGCAAGAAAGAAAATAATCACACTATTGATGAATATAGGTAACAAAAGAAAATATCATGTATTTTTATTTCTTCTTAGAATTTGCGTAGCAGTCCGATAAGACGTAGGAATTTGTAGGATTGCAGATTCTAAAACAACTAAGAAACTTTTGATATGCTTGGTTGGCAACAGTATCCCAAGCCCTTGAAATTGCTCCACCTTTACAAATAATGATTATTTGTTAAATATTTTTCAATATTTGAACCTCAACTAGTCTGTACTGCTCAGCTTAAACTTGTGGCAAACGTTTCTTGCACTGGTGTATATAAGGAAGATTTTAGTATGAAACTCATCTAAAACAAATGAATTCAAGCAACACCTTCCTTCTGTTCCCATTATAAGTTTCTTCCTTGTCACAGCTAGGTTATGTATATTCATGTTTTTAATGATAAAACAACAGTCAAAACTGTATGTGACGTACCATGGGGAGAAGTGTATTCTGAGAACGTTTTCTTAAAGTTTGGGATCGCTACCCTAACTCATATACTAGTTGACTTATGAATACAGGTGCCTTTGAGCGGTTTTTGTCAAAACTGGATCAGAAAAAGTTAACTCCCATATAATAAAAACTATTTCCAAAGGAAAGAAGGCTACATATTTTGGCTATTATCCTTCATCGTACCCTTCCTGAAGGAATCGACTTAATGCCGCGATAACGTGAAGAACGTCAATAAATTTATCAGAAAACGGATTGATATTTCATAAGGTCACAGGCGGGCTGTAGATGGACCAAATGCTTTGGGTCTCCATGTCTATCAGAAGCAATATATTGCCTGTCAAACCTAATACGGGTCTTTCTGATGCGAAAACAGCAGCGATCTGATCTGCTGATGACTTGCGCATCTGCGTGAATCAGAGAGTATGCAATCCACAAATCTGAAATCAATAGAACTTAAGTGAGAGCGTAGGCTTCCGCGGCCGGAGTCAATATTAAGTTGGCTGTCCGGGTGACGCCGCGTCCATGGCAAAGGTGCCGACGTTTCGGTCGCCATTCTGCGACCTTCCTCAGGGCGTAATGCCAGGGCGTAATGAGGAAGGTCGCAGAATGGCGACCGAAACGTCGGCACCTTTGCCATGGACGCGGCGTCACCCGGACAGCCAACTTAATATTGACTCCGGCCGCGGAAGCCTACGCTCTCACTTGACCAACCTCTACGGGGAGGAAATATTTAAACTCACTCGTGAGTTCACTACATCGCATTACGCCCTGAGGAAGGTCGCAGAATGGCGACCGAAACGTCGGCACCTTTGCCATGGACGCGGCGTCACCCGGACAGCCAACTTAATAATAATAACAGAACTTAACATCTCATATCCAGAATATTGAGTCACAGTGAATAAATTACTCGTTTTCTAGGGTTTTCCGTCGTTTTCTTTATCAAAAAGCTAATAACGCAATGCTACAGTAAATGTATCAGATTTCTTTATTTTTCTTCTTTTTGGTTAACAGAATGAGACCTCTCCTGCTGTCGTAGATGCTCTCGATTCGCGAAACTTTTACGTAAGCAACGAAATTATGTAAATTAGGTAGCCCACACTGAATCGTAATCTTAAAGAAAGCGAATTACATACTACGAACTTGTTATTAGCATCAGAATAAAGAAAAGTGAATATCAGTTCAGACGTTCCGTTACTCTGTGTTAGTTTAGCCTGGGTCCTCCGGTGGCGGTTGACAATATTCTTACGTGAGCTAAGAAAGTTTACTTTAAAAAGAAATTTGAAAAAGAAAGTTGTCTGGCTTAGCTACTCTCAGAAAAAGTGATTCACATGAATGCAAATGGATAGAAGTATACTGTTTTAAAAATGAAGGTTTTCTTCCATTAGTAATAGGTTTAACTATCAAGTTCGAGAATCAGTACTACGAAGGGAAAGTAAAATGTATGATATGGACATACATGTACAAATGAAAATAGCTGTCTAAGAAGATGAAGGACCAGCTTTCAGTTCAGAGAAAAGAATGAAGTGAACGGCTCAAGAGAGAAAATGTAGTGTCAGATGTGTGATGTTTGGAAAGTGCCTTCAGTTGGAGATTCGAAACATTGACCACATTAGAAGATGCCGTGCGCGTAGTGAATTAAAATCGCATTATAAATACAAATATCATTGCACCAATCATGTTGTTATCGAGTATATTTGTAGTCACTAACATAATTGATACATGCTTATAGCGATGTAATATTTGGAAAAGTGGATAATATTCTCAACTGTTTCAATTGTGCTGAAGTATTTCTTAATTTTTTTGCCAATTCAGAAACAAAATATACAAACATTGTATGTTCCCAATGTGGTCGACAGAATTAAATTTAACGGTCTGAGAAAACAGTAGTCAAATGCGTTCAACAATCACAAACGTATGCAGTCTCCAGCGCATTCACGTAACTAGACCGCTGTGGGATAATGTAGTGCAGATGGGAGAAAACGTCAGCGTAGTGTAGTGTGGGTATGTGTCAGGAGGTGCGTCGAAGTGAGTTGGGTCAAGTAGGTCAACTTTTATGCGCACAGAATAGACATTGAACGCACGCTGATTGAGAATCTGGTGCAGTGTTGTCAAGGTCGATGCCACAAGCAGAAGTTCGTGGCACGAATGCCGCGACGAAATCGCAACTGCAAGCAGTTCATCAACCCGCCCCGCCACCAGACACATCAACCCGCCCCGCCACCAGACACAACTCCATCATTGTTGTAAAACAGCGGGGTTACTACTAATAGTTTCCTTTCCAGACGGTAGTTGCGCAGAGAAGCTCGTGGCATGCTACGGTGCCACGGAGCGTGCCAGTGCCACTAGAAGAAGACCTTGACACCACTGATCTAGTGTTTCCGGGGGCGCCAACTTCTGTGGTAGGGAGTCCCTAAAGTGTAGTGCTTGGAGGTTGCGGTATTACTCCTAAGCTGGAACGTGAGATCCAGTTTTGTTTTCAGCACGTGCTGCCGCTGGAGCCTGAGGTCCAGAGAGAGCGAAATATTCGGCTATTTGACCTATTTGACCGCCAACCAATTTGAGACTATGACGTACCCCCGAAGTAAGGGGTCATCCATACATTACGTAACGCCGAAGGCGGAGGGAGGGGTCTGACGACGTAGCGTTACGCTGCGTTACAGAAAGATAGGAAGTGCGTTACAAGGGGGAGGGGGTATTGAACATACTCGAAATTTGCGTTACGTAATTTATGGACGGCTCCTAAGCAAAAATTGCAGAACATGAAAGGATATGTTTTTTAGACCGGAAACGCTTCAGGCAATCTTCCTCGCTGCCTTTGGAGCACCAAAAGACGCTTCGCGTGGACGAGCTCAGAGCTACTCGAGAGGGGAGCCCGCTTGGCGCACCGTGACCTAAAGCCTACACTTCCATTGGGAACATTCAGCCCGCTGGCACTCGATCGGCAGTGACGCTAACATCAAATCAGGAGCATGAACGTCGCTACGGTGACGTTTAGGCTCTCGATTGACGGCCAGAGTCACAGCTGACCACGTGTCAACAGACTGAATTTTTAATCGAAGTATTTATGAGGGCCAGCGCGGAGTATATCAGCTGTCCAACAGGTGAGACAGGGGCCAATTCAGCCGATCATTTGGAGCGGGGGGCATAGTAGATGTTTGTTAAATAATAAACATATTTGTTATCATATTGTTAATTATTTATCTTATGTAGATATAACACTATACAATACTGTTGTTTAAATAATTAGAGAATTAGAAGATAAATGTTTAAATCAATGTTGCCAAATAAAGGAAGATGAACAAAAAACTCGAGGCCTTTTGGGACGGCCCATGGCCCCCATAGGCCCCCCCTGGGTCTGCCAGTGAGCGGAGGGGTGCTCGGGGGCGATCGGCTCTAGTCTAGTGAAAGGCCGAGCCCTGCCGCTGCCCAAAGAGTCGCCTCATAGCAGTGAGCCCCGGAGCAGCTGAGAGCAGTGCGGTCGAGCGACGCTGGCGGTGACACACAGAGCAAGAGGGGTGGGCGGGCGGCGACGTCACCGCGAGGCGGCGTCCTGGAACGGTGCGGCGGAGGCAACGAGAGCGTGGCGCGGGGGCGGCCGACCCGAGACGACGACGCCAGCAACGGAAGCGCTGTACTGCGATTTTTCTAACTCTGCCTCTCAAGCCACTACAGCCACGATGGAACATCACACGGCATTTCGCGGCTATCTCGGTTGCGCCGCCAGAAGTCGCTTGATCGCAAGCACTGCTTCATACGGTCGCGATCATGAGATACCTGGCATCATGACGTGACGTCATGACGTGAAATACTGTGACATATTCCATCGTGAAGACGGGCCTTCAGGGGCACAGTTAGGAGAATCGCAGCACAGGCGGAGAGGAGAGCGGCGGGGCGCTGGGGAGAGGGTGGGAAGGAAGCGCGTAAAAGCGAACAGGTCTTCAAGGCAGACGAAGATTGATTGATTGTTCGCGATTCCGGGAGAGTCAACTACAGAGATCATTATTTCCGTAAGTGCAGTGCGTGTGTTTTTCCTGGGGAGGTGGCGGTGATATTTTCCCCGCTGGATGGCGAGATCCGGCGCCGACCTACCGTCGACTAGCGGGATTTTCCCCTCAGCCAGGTATGTCCCACCAGCGAGGCACCGCCCCAGCCGGAACAAGCTCTAAGCTCCCGGCATGTGTGGTAGTGTAGTGCATGTTAGTGTAAGTGTTTAAGAGGAGATGATAGGACAGGGAAGAGCAAAGGAAAGATCGCGCGCGGTCCGTGGCCCGTTTGTTAGGGTACTGCTCCGGCATTCGCCTGATGTTGACGGGAGAAACCACGGAAAACTACCGATCAGAGCAGCCGGCCGCTAGAATTCTCCTCCAGACAGCGACTGAATTCGACCTAGCTGTCAGGCGAGTGTCGAAAATCCTGCCATGGAATCGAACCTAGGACCTACCGGTCAGACTGCAGTGACATCAGTTGATGCACTGAGCTATCTCTCCCAGTAATGCAGACGATGATATGAAGGATGGGGAGAGGCATGAAGGTAGAGGAGACACAGGAGCGGAGAGTGAGGTAAGCAGAGTCAGAAAATAAGAATCAGAGAAACGGGTTGTTGGAGAATGGATTCACAGAGAAGCAGGAAGGCGGAGGAAAGTGAAAGCTAAAGGAGAAGAGAAGATGCAGGAATGAGAGGATAGGAGGAGCCGGAGAGCAGGGAAAGGAATTGAAGGACGGGTTTCTGAATGGCGAAGATGCGGTCCCGCCTCCGACGCTCATTTCGCGAGAAGCCCTTCCATCAGCTTTACTTCCAGCGACGACACGCCGTGCTCAAATAGCTGTCTCACCGTCCATTTCACAGAGAACCTTCACGTACTACAGGCGTCTACCGGTACATAGCATTTCACATAAACAAAATAAATTTCCCGTTGACGTGAACGAGAAAAAATGTCTGCAACACGAATAGCATCCCGAATGCGTATCGACCACGCAAGAGCTGTGGGCTATGGCCCAGGCAAAGTCTGACGAAGCAATTCTCCCAGCATCGTTTCTTTTCATTTCTACTTCGATATTTTCAATTATTTTTACTTTCTTGCCAAATGCTTCTGCTGTATAGAGGAAGTATTGTAATTCTGCGGTGTAAAAACGGCGATTTTTTTTACAGAAAGACTGATTGCCAGGCATTAGTAATAAAAAACTGGGTAAATATTTTTCGTATATTGTAGTAAATTACTTCCTATAAGACGTTGTGAAGTGATAATCCGTGGTTCGTGGGTCCTTGATAGCGAAAAATCGACTGATGGCATAACGCCAGCCTGTCCGTCAGCTAGTTAGTCCGTCTGTGATCAACTCAGGCTAGCGCCTCAGACAATTTTCCCTACGCTAACTTTCAGACATTTTTTCCAAAATTGAATTCCTCAACCTATCTGAACCAACTTTAGGCCCTGCGTGTTTGAAATTGATATTTGGATTTTAGGAGAGGTATTTTACATGAAGTCAAAATATTTTCAAATAATTTTTAAAGATATCTCCAATTTTTTTAATTAAACTTTATCCTCAGATAGCGTAAGGAACTCGTAAAAATAGGTCAGGAGTCTCATTTTCGTGGACACAACTCTTTAGCTTCAGTAGGAATCACAATTGAGACAAACTTGATGTTCTCGTAAAAGTAATACAATTCAAATTATTGTAAAAGTAAAAATATGGACGTTACTCGAGTCTGTTTTCAGACAGGACAAATGAACATGGTTTGTTATATATGCCGAAAGAAACAAGAAAAAACGACAAATGAAAATATGTTAATTGAACAAGTACACTTCATGTAATACGCTCTAATTAGACTTACTTTAGAAACATGAGTTACTTGACATTACTTGAGCCCTAGTTCTTACTTCCATACTTTCTTTGACATCTAATATTATTATTAATAGTAATGTTCAATTTGTAAAGAACCATTTATCATTTAAAAGACATTTCATGTTTACGCTTATCTCATTTGTGAAGGATACTATTCCAAATATCACATTCTTATAGGATCTTTTGTTTCAGGTGAGTGACCTTTATGCACTTTTGCCTGGAATTGGTGAGTTTTTAGCATTAACATCAACTTTTCTATTGTTCATTCTCTACAGATTTCAATTGTTTATGAAGATGGAGTCATTGATCAATCGTAATGCGTACGCCGAGATGGTCCCGTGTTTTGCACTCCCAGTCATAAATGTACAGCTTGCCCCCCTCTCAGTCTCTCTCCTTTCTTCTTCCTCTTTCAGATTTTCTTCATTTTCATTTATGTTTCCCTTCTCTTTCACTTCTGTGTCTTGATAATGTTCGGTCCTAAGCCACCATCCTGATTGAGGTTTTCTGGGTTTATTCAATCGCTTAAGGCGTATGCGGGGATGGCCCTTAATTTTGCACTCCCAGATGTAAATGTACAGCTTGTCCTCCTCCTCTTAAAATGTTACTACTCTGTATTAGTATATTTTCAATGGTTAGGCAAAAGAGCAGGCCTGAGTCTCGCCATTAATAAAGTACATCATCATCATTATTATTATTATTATTATTATTATTATTATTATTATTATTATTATTATTATTATTATTATTGATGTGTATCTGATGAGATTTTTATTCAAAATAAGACAAAATTTGTGAAAATTAGTATTTCTTAAAATTTCAGTTATTACGTTGTATTTCGCTCCGGGTAAAAAAACCCTATTATTATGTCGAAAATGAATAATTTAGAATACATTTTGGGAATTGTGTAGTATTTTATGTCTTAACACACAATAGCTAAATACATTGCTACATTATCTTGATACAGCGGCTTTTATTTGACATAAATAACTGGTTTGTCATAAAATACAAATATTTATGCGAGGAAGTCACCTTTGTCTTTCTCGTATAGGTACGTACATTTTGCGTAATATACGAAGTAAAGAGAAAGTTGTGTAATGCATGTGCCTCATAAAATATGAAAACTTGTGAACTTTTACTTCATAACAATTTCGTCTCACTAGTCGAGCTATTATCCGTTCACACTCATTAATCTGAGAAAACATCGTGGCGAACATCAGGGAAATTTGCAAGGAGATCAGTGTAATTGGATTAAGTCCTACGAAGAACATGTCAGAGACAATTTTAAATATTTTCTCTTAGAATATAAAACATAAACATGTAAACCCTTATGCTTTTTTGCTAATTATGAAAGAAACAATGTCCCTTCTATTAAAATAGAAGATGCGGGCTACTCTTCCATTAACATTCATTAGTTTTGAAATTAACGATAAGCTGAAGGTTTTTTAGTAAGCTGTGCCTATCTTCAGAAACTATTCCATGGAATTTTAAGTGCCAGTGAAGCAGATATATGAAACGCGAAGATGAAGCGAACTGGCCAATTCGCTATGCCACCTTTTAATCTATTCTGGTGTCGTAATTACTTGGAAGCCTCCCCACTCCCTCCTCGTCGATAATGCGTGAGACCATCTACATCTAACGTAGTATACATCGTTGGCTTACAGGTGAGAGATGTTGGGTCGGGTTTTCAAGTCTGAGAATATTCTAGTTGGTAAACATTTCCTAAATTTTTAAAATTTCTACTTTCTAGTTCAATTCCTTCCTCCCCCACTTTGACTTCTCTCTTCTATGTGAGAAACCCTTCATTTAAATTTCTTATGTATTTCTCATTGAAAATTTCTTATGTATTGCTAGGGTTAAGGAGGATTTACTTTTTGTGGCCGTTTGAAGGTGAGAACTGCAACGAAGAAGTAGAATTTAAACTGCAGGCTGTCTCCAAAATACAGTACAGCTAATGGACAACTGCACCCGCTCCGCGCTCCTTGGAATTCTTGCAAAGTAACCTTTGGCAGCGGCCGCGCTCCGCGCAGCCTTTGTGGCGAGCGCTGTCAACCACAGCGCGCTCTTTGTGCTGGAAGTGAACTGTTCCTCGACCGTTGCTAACGTTCCAACGGAACAATTCAAATTCAGCATCGCCGTCGCGAGATCGGACTGCAAACGGATGTCGCCATGCCTTGGAATTGCCGGCCTCATGCAAGAGAGGCCGTAGAATTTTCTTGTAATGAGGGCGAATTTTCATGACACAGGAACTTGAGGGCATTCTAATGTGGTGGGTGTTGTTTATAGAAGAAAGACTTGAGAGCATACTGTGGACGAATTTCCTTGATGCAATGATTAGAGAGCGTCTAGATATTGTATATGAGTAATACGCTGAACGAATTTTCGCGTAGTCCACATAGGAAACACAGCATCGACCACTTGAAGAGATTGGTGACTTCATACTGACGTAAGTTTCGTTGGGCAGATTTTCGAGATTAAAGCAATTTAATGATGGGAATATTAAAGCTCTTATAAAATACAGCGATTTCAAATCAACACTTCAATAAATGAATGCTCGCAAAACTACACTTGACAGTTACCACTTCAGACTAATCGAACACCTTGTACGACCAAAACAATTGTCTTTCCTCATGGCTGGGTTATCCTTGACCAGCTGGATGGCTGCTCTTATCGGCGCTGTGCAATGCTTCACCCTTCTGCAATCGTAGCCTCGAGCAACTTTGTCATGCCCCATCACCAAAAAATTCGCACTTGCCCCCACAACTTAACCCCATACGTAGCGCAAAAAATCCGACCTGATTGTCCAAATTTGCCCTATAGCATACCAAAGGGGAGGGGAACCCAAGACCGACACGAATGTAGGTTTTTTTCTCCATAGACTTTCGAGGTAAGAAATTACTTTTTCGTCGCTTAGGACTTCTATTATTAGAACTTTTCTTAACCGGAAGTGTTGGTTTCGTCTTTCAACAGTTACCGGATATTCACAAAACAATGCGAAGTCATGCCTAATCCCTTTGTGGAAATTCTTCGGCGTTTTCTGACGGTCAGACCTGCGCACACACATATTAAATTGATTCATTCGTGTTTCCGGGTGCGTCAACTCCTTAGGTCATTAGTCCCGTAAGTGAAGTGCGTGTTTTCTCGTGAGGTGGCGATGACCTTTACCCCGCTGGATGGCGAGATCTGGCGCCGACCTACCGTCGACTAGCGGGGTTTCCCCCTCAACCAGGTATCTCCCACCAGCGAGGCACCGCCCCAGCCGGGATAAGCTGTAAGCTCCCGACCGGTCTCCCGGCATGTGTGGTAGTGTAGTGCTTGTTAGTGTAAGTGTGTGTGTAAGAGGAGAGGACAAGGAAGAGGAAGGAAAGATTGCGCGCGGTCCGTGGCCCGTTTGTGAGGGCACTGCTCGGGTATTCGCCTGGTGTTGATCGGAGAAACGACGGAAAACTACCGACCAGAGCAGCCGGCCGCTAGAATTCTCCTCCAGACAGCGACTGAATTCGACTTAGCTGACAAGCTAGTGTCGAAAATCCTGCCGCCGTCGGAATTCGAACCTGGGACCCCCCGGTCAGACGGACCGCGGTGACATCACATTGACACACTGAGCCATCTCTCCCGGTCACAGATTAAAAACCCCACTTTTTGTATCCCCATTGTATAAGTCTGTGATTTAATGGCTGCTACCCTTTGCATAATGAAATTAATTACGATACAGATTTCATTTTGTTACCGTTTCTTGATCAGTCACATAGTTTACAAACCAAGTATTGACACTTAATCATTGAGAATTTTGAGAATCGTTCTAGTAAATGTTTCATTGGAGTGTGTACATTAGAATTGCATTTAACATTGTATTATGCTTGTCAGTTTTAATTTTCTTTTCTTATTAGTATTTTTACATGGAGTATAATTTAAAATAAATTGGAACGTAATTTCACTTTGATTCTAATTGACTAGCAGATAAATTTCTTTCCCCACACGTCATATACAGTTTTTACTATTTTATTGACAAATAAATAAATAAATAAATAAATAGCATAGTAAAGCAAAGCCACCTGCAGCAGCATGGAGTGGGGAGCTGTTCTCTACGTAGCCATGGCTTAATCCTGCATGTCTACTGCCACGAAATGATTCAATGTATAAGTTTAATTTATAAAAGCCGTAGAAAATGTATCGTATGAAACTCGATGTAATGGGTATTAATGCACTGATGTGAACTTTACAATATTTGCTCGTTCCTTGTGTGTATCGTAATATTACACTCGTGTATTAATACCATCACGACATCATCTTTTCATAATGTACTATTATTGTATGTCGCGGTAGAGAACAACTACGCATTCGCAACAACACGGTGAATGTTGAGTTAATTATTCGAAAAAAGAACGTGATCACCTGTGCCCCCACGGAATCGCCCGCAGGTGTAGCACATTTTTAAAGTATATAAGACGTTGCCATACATCAGAAACTGATCTCTTAATCTGCTTTAACTCCCATAAAAATTGTCACTCCCCACCGGAAGTCGATAACGTCCCCATTGAGGACCTGAGCTACAGGCATTACTCTCTCCGACCAAGGGTGTTTGCACCTCTGGATGCGGCTGCCAAGTCGTCTATAGTTCCCGCATATACATACCATCAACGCGACCAATGGGCACGAACAAGTATATTCGGCGTGTACTTTGCCAGTGCGCACTAGCGTAACCCGTGAGCACCTGCATGCTACTCCTGTATCAACGGATGGCCCAAACGAAGTAGCGCTTCGCTAAATATGATCATTTTGTTGTTACTAACACATACTGTTCCCAGCGGAAGGGCAGAGACTTAAATGGAGTCACCCATGTGAAAATGAGGCTCACAATCCAAGTTCCTACTTGTATGTCTTATAAACAGGCCAGAAAATATACCGTAAAGTTAGAAAGGTGAAGCATGATAGGTGGGAAAGCCTAGCATGCAATATTTTTAAGTACAGTAATATTTCGCTTACTCTCTGTACTAAATATTTATCCTTTGTTATTCGATTCAATTGATATAATCGTTGTTGTTCGTATCAATTGATATAGTCGATGGTGTATCCGTAATTTATATTTGGTAAATACTTTAGCCAAAATTGAATTACTCTTTGCTCTTTCTTAAAATTAAGATACAAAATTGTAATTGTTTTTGTTAATCTTATGAACCCAGCGTTGGCATTACTTAATGAAATATTGTACAATTAACTTAAAAAAACAACTATCGACCATCACCTGAAGAAGACTACAAAAATGAGACGAAAGATTGCAATGATTTATTCACAATTTGGCATGTAACCATCTGCATACCTTTGGTCGTCATTTGCATGTCATGCTGGCAGGTGCAAAGAAACAACGTACGAATCCAATGAGCTATACTTCGATTTTTCTTTCTTGGCGCACGGGGGTATGTCAATAAAATGGAATATCTCACGGTTAAATTGCGTCGTTCTCAGTAGTGCCGCTAGGAGTCACGTGATCGCGACTGTGTCAAGCAATGCTGACGATCATGCGACTCCTGGCGGCGCAGCGGAGAACGACGCGAAATACCGTGAGATATTCCATTTTGATGACACACCCCCATGCGCCAAGAAAGAAAAACCGAAGTATAATCCCCAGACCACTGGATCAGGGGAAGGATGCGGTTGCGATGGGAAAGGCGTCGGCGCCGGGCGTCGAAGGAAGACCCTGGGAGCCGGCGCCTTCCCACCGCGGCCGCCCCTCGGCCGGCGCCCGCTTTCGCTTCCGCTTCCGGTCTCGCCGCCCCCCTCTTCCCACACACCTCGCTCGCCGGCCGGGCTGCTTTGGCAGCGCGCCGCGCCGGCTGGGGAACTCCCCCTTGCGCCTGACGGGTCAGTGACAAGAAAGAGATAACGTGCATTCTTTGAATTCTTAATAAATTATTTTGTTGCTTTTTTTTAAATTCATTTTCTGTTAGTTCTTACATTATAATCTCTATATATAAAACAGGATGTTGGTATGTATATAAGAGCAAAACTCCAACACCGTTGGACCGATCTCCATGAAAGTTGGCACTACTACGGGTTTTATCACCTAGAAGGTTTATGTGTTGTTAATTCTGTTGTAACTCCACTACATGGCGCAATATATTGACTACATATACACTACATATTCACGTCAAATGCAACGTGCAACACACTCGGCAGCCTTTTGAATTTATATCGTTAAAAAAACTCCTAAACGAGGCGTTCTAGGGCCATAAAAACTAAAAGTTTGGGGCCCAAGGCTTCAAAGAAACATTTCTCACACCGTAATCAGGTGTCCTTAAAAACTAAAATTTTGAGACCAAAGACAGTGACAGAGTGAGGGAGAGTGATATAGACAGTGAGAAACGCAGATGGGACGGGAAAGAGGGAGATGAAGGGCAGAACAACGTCTGCGGGGTTTCCCTAGTCTACGGTATTTCTCGTTTTCGCGTATCATTTCATTGTTAAAGAGGCCCCCTGCCCACCCTGCTCACACGCCAACGGTGTCGGCCGATAGAGCAGACGGCCGTGTAGGCCGACGTATGCGTCGAACACACCTGCCGGCGCGGTTTTCCTCCGTTCCTCTGCACCTGATTCCAACGAGCGGCGGCCGCTGCCAGGCCGCTCCCGCCGTGACGTCAGCGCGGCGCGCCTGTTTACACGCGGCGGCGGAGGCGCTGCCCGTGCCCCTGGGCCCGGGCCTGGCGCGGAGCCCGCCTGGCGCCCGCGGGGCGATGCCCCGCACGCGGAGCGCTGCGCACAGTGGGGCCGCCCACGACCGCGCCCAATCCGGGCTCTCCGGGGGAGCGCCGCTGGAAACCTTTGGTCCAGCCTGACGGAAACACCGATCCCCCACAATCTACCTCGAGCCACCAGTGTCGCCGTGTTCCGAACAACTACAGGCCACGATTACCTTGCCAGCCACCTGCACCGCATAGGGGTCTTCGAAACAGACGCCTGTGTGCTATGTAATGGCCCGAAGATGGATGCAACACACCTTCCGATGTGCCCAGCCCTGAGTGCCAAGACCAACTCGGCAGAGGACGACTTATACAGAGAGACAGCCCGTCTATACTGGGCAGCGCGTTACCAAATGGCTAACCTGCCCAAGGGTGGGCATTGGCTAGTAAGTAAGTATTCTCCGGGCGAGGATTCCAGCGGCCGGCTGCTCCCAACGGTAGTTTTCCGTGGTTTCTCCGATCCACGTCGTGGATTCGATGGTATAACGGTCAGCGTATCGGATTGTTGTACCCAAGATTGCAGGTTCAAACCCGATCGAAGCCGTGGATTTTTAAGGGCGAAAAAATCCTTCGTACGCTTTCCTTCGGAGGGGACGTAAAGCCAGCTTTCCCATGTAGTAGATTTACTCCGTGTAAAAAAAGATCCTCAAGCCTAAAAGATGCCCCTGAGCTAAATTCAAATCGCCTGTTTCGTCGCCCGAGATAATACCTTCTTTCTCCGCTAGATGATAAAAGGAGCGTAGAGAAATTTGCGTGGTCAGACGGAAGAGCGGGCCTGATAGCCCGAGTCTCGCCACGTAAAATAAGGCATTCACTAACACCTGACGAATGCCGGAGCAGTGCCCTAACAAACGGGCCCTGAACGCGCGCGATCTTTCTTTTCTCTTCCTTGTTCTATCCTCACCCCTTACTTACACTACTTACACTTAAATGCACTACACGTTTCGACAGACGAGTCAGGAATGTATAGCTTGTCTGGGCTTCTTTATACTCCGCTTCACAGCTGCAAGTTTACCATTTGATTCTATTAGACATATTTATTGCGTTAAAGGAGTGTTGGTGAGCATCTGGGCTGGGGCTATTCCCCGCTGGGGTGATACAAGGAGGCTGAAATCCCCTAGAAAGTGACGTGTAGGTCGGAGCAGGATCTCGCGTTCAAGGGAAGCCATTTCTCCACCTCCCGGATCTATAGCTCGCACTACACTTAAGGGACCAATAATCGAAACTCCTGAAAACAGAATAATCAATCAATCCTGGAAATGATTCAGGTAGGGCAAGGTAGATCAATTGTCAAAGAGAGTCATACGTGAAGCGACGACGAGTACAAGGAAAGTGAGAGAGTGAGTACGAGCGTGTCAACAGCCCGTACTTAGGTCATTAGTCCTGTAAATGTGGGGCATGTCATACACAGCGTACCCCTCCCTCGGAATGTGAGATTCGTCGCCAAACTAAACGCCAGCTTTTTTCTCTCCTGCGGTGTTTTTCTCTTCCTGATGTCCTTGCCGACATGTCTGAGAATGTAGTGGGTTTGTGTATATTAGGGGAGAACAGGGTCAAAGACGAGGAAGGAAACATCAAGTGCAGTCCGTGACGCGTTTGTACCGATGCTTCTCCAGCAGTCACCCGGGGTTAAACGAAGAAACCACAATAAGCAACCGAACAGTGGAGCCGACCACCAGAAGTCTCGTATCCAGTGCGTAATGTCTCCAACAGTTGGGGCTATAACACTGGAACCTCCCGGCAACTGTGCCGCATATGCAAGAGTATTTACGCTAAGTCGTTGCAGGACGTTTGAAGGAATCTACGTAGAGTAAGAGAGTGTTTTGATAAATACAGACATAGATAGTACCAAGTGTGAATTGGAAATTATGGAGAAATAAAAGTGTTGAGTAGTCACGAGGAAATTTATCGGAAAATCTCCGACACCCGACTCGGAATGAGAAGACATGTATGTTTTCTTCTCATTGACGCCTCTGAATAGGAGGAACATCTTTGTTGCGAGTACAGCAAAATTTCAAAGATACTTCCAATACTCGTAAATTTCTCTTCTTAACTAGATGCGCAGTTTTCATTAGCTTGCCCGTCGTTAGTTTCTGCGTTAAAAGTCGAAAATTTTAATTCCAGTCGATAGAAATTAACTTACATATTCTTATAATGTTGAGAGAAATCGCCGTTTAATCTACGTTCACATTAAGGATTAAATCGTTTAGCCCGTTTTCGATGAAAAGTTGGTGTCACAAAGAATTTTCGTGTGCTGCGTTTTTATTTTACCCACAATGGAATTTCACGCAGTACTGCTGACTATTTGTCTTGCGTCACGACTCTTTTTGAGGGGTCAACTTAGAATATTCATACTTGTTTAATTCAGTTGCTTAGTGGTTGAAGGAAAAAACAGAAAGGTTACTTTTCTTCATATGTTACAATTTCAAGAGACCTGTCCTCAGGAGTTAATATTTTCTAATTATTCTGTACATTTCTCTCTCTTATATTTCAAATAAAATGAGAAGAAATTCTGCCAACAAATAACATTCGCTATATCCTCAGTCTGGCTCAGGAAGTGTTCAGCATGCAATAAGATAGTTATGAGGATGGAAGTGTCTATCCATTAATATCGATGAAAAGTGAGAACCTTTTATAAGCGTGTTGTAAATCTCTCATTAGAAAATTACACGTCCGAATTTGTCGACTATTCCTCGCGAATACTTAACCCCCTTCTTTTCCATATTGGTTTCGTGACATTGTGGGTTAGCTCTAGTGTGAGAACTTCTCAGTTCCAGGAAATAAAGTGAATGTGATGGCCCCAGACTTGAGGAATTAAGACATTTCCCCCGTTTGGTTGGGGTTACATTGAAGGTTTTCATAAATCCTCCAAGCAGGCGAACATCTTTATCATTATCAAATGTCATCATTTTGACAGAATGAAATACATGCAGAATACAGATACAGATATATATATATATATATATATATATATATATATATATATATATAGGATAATAATAAATTATATTGTATATATATCATTTATTATATTATATTATATATATAATTTATTATATTATGCATTTTTATGTACATTCTTGTCTGATTTGATTTATTTGTAACAATAATGGTCACAAAAGTAATTTTCTTAGAAAGTGTGCTGGGTCGTAGTCGTAAGTTTATTATTTGTTCTTTCATTTTTTTTAAATACACTGAGTTGTCGAAAGTACTGAATTATTGAATTTCTAATATACAGATAATGTGAATGAAGTGAAAGATCTTAAGTGAACGAACTAATGCTCTTTTTATTCTTCTTCCTCGAAATCAAAGTGAACACCCAGCAAAACATACAGTATAAATTATTTGCATAATACGTTTTTTTTTGTACTCCAGCATAATAAACAACCTTTTCTGTTGCAAGAAATCGTTTATAATCGACTGTTTTACGGCACAAATGGTGACCTATTATATTTTTCGGCACGAATGATTGCGTCATCACAGATTTAACCAATCGCAGCGAGAGAATCGGGGGGGGGGGAGGTAGAGGTAAACGGAACAGCCGACCATCGTTTTCTCGTACGGATGTCAAGTACCAGCAACATAACAGGAAAGCTGTTTCGCAAAATTAAGTCTGATTCTCTTATACATTTATAATGCTGTCATTCAAAAAATAGCGTATGCAACTCGTTTATAATCGTACTTTATAAAGTAATTGCATAAACAACTAATTTGTAATATCGATAATTGTGCTACAAGAAACCATGAATGCTTCTCCAATTTAGGGAGAAAACTTGTCTCTTGAGGTAAAATTTCCCAATTCCTGCAAACATGTTTTGTAAAATTCTCTTCTAAATACCAAAGCGCCAGCCATTAAGCCGCCAAGGAATTCGGTGTGTGATATCTTACCTTGAAAGGTGCTCCGGAGCTCGCGTGCGCAGTTTGCGGATGACGTCAACATCTGATTGGGCTTTTCTCTCCAACGGAGCGCCTCAGAGCACGTCTTGCATTGGAATCTCGATATTTCGAATCTAAAAAAAGAAAAAAATTGAATTAATGAATTTTAATAGAGAAAAGTGTGCGTAAGTTGGGAATTTACTCGTCTCTAAAATTTATCCCATGATACTGTTGTCTAATGATATGAACATGAACGATATGACACATCAGTGACGGATTTATCACTAAGCTAATAAACTATAGCTTGAGGTTTCAAGAGCCCAAGAGGCGTAAAAAATTATTAAACAAAATTTCAAACTTGTCAAACATTTTATAAAAATATACTTACAAAAGATACTGATACAAATGTATGATTAATTCCCATAAAGAAATAAATATTAAATAAATTTTATAAACACGCTATTGGAGTTAAAACAGATTTATTCTAAGACCGGCATTTTTATTCTCATCTATTACGTTTTGAACTTGTCGAGTGCATGATAAAAATCGCAAGCTCTTAAAGTCACCAGTTTGAATCATTTAGAAACGCTGGAGGATTTTGTCACGCATTATAACTTCTTATCAACGACCTCAATTCGCTAACAATAATGTTTAGTGGAAAAGATTTGGGGTCTTTCGACGACTGTTTCTGACGTACTATTTCTGATTTGTGAACAAAAAAATCACGTGAACAGTTTTAATCAGCTTTTATTAGTTATTAATATAGTGCTGATTTTAGCTACTTTGACGTATAGGTATTATGTTATTCACGAATGTCACCAATTTTTAAATTAAATTTGAAAAAACTTCTTAAAGACAAGTTTTAAAGATTTAATTAATATTGACTGAAAAGGTTAAAATGCCATTGTGGCCAGCGTAAAGAGGTTGGCCCCGCGGGTCGAGCACGTGCTCGTGCGGCGGACGCCAAGAGCAGGTTGGCGCGCGTGGGCGGCGCCGCTGCGGCGTTCCCCGCGTTCCCACCTGAGTCACAGCGCCGCGAGGGGAGAGGGGAAGGGGAGGGCGAGGCGATCGGCCAGATAGCCGCGCGGCACCGTTAGGAGGTTCCGACGCCTGCCCCGCCCCCCGCCCCCCGCCCACAGCCCACGATCGCTGCCAGAGGCCACCGCCGCCGCCACGATGCGGTACGGCGCGGTACGGTGCGGCGCGGGGCGGGACGGAGCGGAGTGGGCGGTGCGGGCGGGGCGGGGCAGCGGTTTGGTAGGGGGCATGGTGGTGCGGTGCGGGAAGCGGGGGAAGACAGAGAGGGGCAGGGCGGCGCGGGGCGGGGCGGAGCGGGGCGGGGAGGAGCGGAGCTGGGCGGGGCAGGGCGGGAGGCGGGGAAGGGAAGGGGAGGGGACAGGGCAGGGCGGGTCGTTTCGGGAGGAGGCATGGTGGTGTGGTGCAGGGGGTGGGGAGGAGGCAAGGAGGGGCGATGGTGGGACGGTGCGAGGGAGGTGGTGTGGGGCGGGGCGGGCGGGGCGGGGCAGCGGTTTGGTGAGGGGGCATGGTGGTGCGATGCGGGAAGCGGGGGGAAGACAGGGAGGGGCAGGGCGGGGCGGAGCGGGGCGGGGAGGAGCGGAGCTGGGCGGGGCAGGGCGGGAAGCGGGGAAGGGAAGGGGAGGGGAGGGAACAGGGTAGGGCGGGTCGTTTCGGGAGGAGGCATGGTGGTGTGGTGCAGGGGGCGGGGAGGGAGGCAAGGAGGGGCGATGGTGGGACGGTGCGAGCGAGGTGGGGCGGGGAGGGGCGGGGCGGGGCGGGGACGGGCCGGTGCGGTGCGGTGCGGAGCGAGGCCGTGTGTGAAGGGAGGCTCAGCGCCGGTCGGGCTGCAAAGGCCTTCCTGGGGTCACTCGCATTCCATGCTCAACTGCTTCTCCGTGGGACCTGGAGCTTCTCTCTTGCCTCATGGCATTTTGTAATTGTATTTCTTTCCTCTATTTCGCTTCCTTCCTCTTTTCTCTCGTTTTCAGTCGTACACGTTCCTCAACACATCCCATTTCCCCTCGTTTCTCTTTCTTCCTAGTTCTAACTCTCGCTCCCATTCACACTCTCTGCCTCTTTGTGTACCTTTCGTCTTCTTCTCGTTATATTATTTAAACATCGATTTTCCCAGACAACAATGTATATTTTGCTCCCTCTCCTCTTCTTCCGCTTCTTCTTCCTATTTTATCATTCTCCCCCCTCCGGTCCCTCTCTCTCTCATTTTAATCACGTCCTCCAAAATTCTCATAAACACTTCAATTTAATCCGGCCAATCAATTTAAGCCAAGATCCCGACAGCCACGTAAATATTTTTAACACAAGGTTTTCACTAATACGGCAATAACATAAGTAGAATTGCAGTATAGAAGGACAGTAAAATAGAAACATTTAAATACCTCGTTTTATAGTTATCTTTTGCGTTTGCTTTGAATTAAAATATAGAAAATGAAACTAAAATATATAAATTAAATAGTTCATAACATAAAATATATTTAAAAATGATTTCCTTTCACTTTTAAAATGCCCCATCCATTTTTTCTGATGCAGCTCCTGCTACCTCCGAGGCCGAGTTAATCTGTTAATCTTAAAAGGGAATGTGCGTATGTCTGTTGCATATAGAAGTAAAAACTACTCGACCTATTTTACTGAATTTTTTACACTTTGTTCTTAATAGTTTCAAAAGTGTTTAATGAGTCGTCTGAATTCAATCGGACATGTGCGGGCGTTGTTGATAATGACTCGCCCAGTACACTGAAGCGCCTCTGAACAGAAACGCTAGGCAACACGCCGCACCGTCAAGTATTAAGCGTGTGTTTGGCTGCATATTCTGCCCCTGCGATTGTAAAATATCAGCCGGAATTTTAACACCCTGTATGTCTTGAACGTTATCTCAGACAAGTAAATCAAATTTCTCCCAAATTCATACTGAATGCATGCTCAAACTTGAGGGTTTTAACCATGGAATACTCGACCATCACGTCCAAACCAGAACAAAGTAGAAACTCTTACTCGCGAGAATGTCTTTTGTCAATTAGAAATTTGCAGAGCGTAACGTAAAAGCTGATTAACAATCACGTGACCGGTAGCGTGTGAAGTGTAATACATTGCAATAGCCAACCACTCCCCGATCCGTTAGCAGTAAATAAAAAATATCCAAGCCCTTTCAGGAATAACAATCGGAAGGTACTCCCCCGCAGCCAAAAGCAACTTCAATTTCCTTCTGCGGCCGGTGACTGCCTCGTTTCGCTCCACCATGGACGCGAGCGTTTGTCGCAAAGAATAAGGAAATTAAAGCGCCGTTTTCGCATCACGTCGCGTGAGCGCGCCGGCCTCGGGGGCTGGAGAGGAGAGGGGAGGCGCATCTGAGGGCTCTTGTTGGCCCTCCGCTCCTCCCAATGGAAAGCGCCCTCCCAGCTGCGCCTTGTGGACGGACGGACGCACGAGCAGCGAAATAGGTGGGGCTCTGTGCAGCAGCGGCTAGCGCCGGTTGCGGCTTGTTAGCACTTCAACCAAACGTTTTCGCAATTTATGTATTTATTATTTATGTATTTTCCTTAGGTAAAAGTAATATGAAAAGAGAAGTTTAGAACATTATGTGTGGTGGTTTCATCGTAATAGAAAACAAAACTTCTAGGATGCATTCTGGCCGTCTTCAATCGACATATAAATAAATGGAATGTGCGTATGTGTGTCGCACATAGACGCAAAACAACTCGACCGGTATCGCTGAAATTTCCACAGTTTGTTATTAGTAACTGGCGTGTTTAAAAAGTAGTTCGAATTAAATCGAAAATGTGGGGGTGTTGTTAAATATTTATTCGTTTATAACTACTCAAGCGCCTCTGAACTCTATGCAACCCGCGGCCAAGTCCAGGATTAAGCACTCTGCTCACTGCATTCAAGTATTCTGCCTCTGCGTTTGTGAAATATCGGCCAGAATTATTATTTGAACGTTATCTCGGATACGTAAATCATATATCTCCAAGACAGTGTCAAAGCGCACACAAACCCAAATCTGAGGAAGGACGTTTTAACAATAGGATACTTGACAACCATATCCAAACCAGGTCATAGAACAAACCCATAGTCTCGAGAAAGTCTGTCATCTGATAAACTGTTTCCAGAGCGTATCATAAAACATAATTAACAATCACGTGACCAGTAATGTGTCACGTGTAATACAAGTATTTCCGGGTCCACTGGTACCACAATAAAATACGGTCCAGGTGTGTTATACCGCTAAGGTACCTGGAAGCCTACAAGCGATAGCTAAGCCTTGGCTGTAAGGAAGAGGGGCATTACGGGGCGCCTATCCGAATGTCAAATACGCTCGTGGAATTGAGCCTCTCAGATGCTCGACGAGGAATATAGGAGACGTTGGGTTGGGTGCAGCGCCATGTTGCGCAGTCACCGTTGCAGTCGTGTGCACGTAAGATACGAAACGATGGTCCGTGTGAGTGCTGCGGGAGTTTGGTGAATTACATCACGCTGGTCACATGGAAGCAACAGTGTTAAAGTGAAGGGGATGAAAATTCTGATTCCTAACTATTCTAATGCAATTAATTACAAAAAGTGGCCACGATATTATAAAAAGAACGATACATCTATTGAGACTTCAGGGAAGAACGGCCCCAGATCATACAATAACACGTTTCGGATCAACAAATTTATTTATTTTAGCTATTCCATAACAAATTTTGAGATGGAAATTGCACGAGACGTTATCGAAGGATTCGTGCGTCTTTTGTTTCATATCAACAATGCTAATAAAATAATTCTGAAAAGCAACTCAGCATATCCTGAGGAGTGCATTCTTATAAAAAACATGTTGATGACATCAAAGTAATCCAGAATATTCTTCAAGAAAAGAAGTTTCTGCATTTTATGAAGAACTTGAAAGATGACCAGTAAGTGACTAATTAAATACGTAATTACATTGTTAAATAAAACAATTTCATGTAAATATTGCTTATTACATGTATGAAATTCTAGTTATTGATTTGAAGGTTTAGAGAGATAAAATATATTCCAAATAAAGAAGCATTTAATGAATAACAATGTATATTTTGTTCTAATATATTTTATTTTAGTAACAAAATAAGTCAGCGACAATTGTTAATTAAAAATTGTAAAAAAATAATTTACGATTTTGCGAAAAGAGACAAAAATCTCTAGAAATTGTGGGAAAAGGTCTAAAAAAATTGAGAAACGCAAGGGACAAATATAGCCTTATTAGGATTTTTGTCCTCACGGAAAAGTCACTGGTCACCGAGTTGCTTCTGAAATAAGTCTTTCGTATGGACTTGCAAGCTCGCAATTGAAGCTTCATTAGGGGGGATTCCCAGTTCAAAGGGAGGTGGGTGTTTGAGTCTAGCAACGCTGCGTCGCTCTGCACGGCAGAAGGACTGACGATTCTAGAATCTGATTGCCCTGATCGATTGGTTCTCGGATATCTGCGGATCAATTCCAGATGAATGTTTCTGGGCTACTTGCGGATAAATTCCAGGTGGTTGTTTCTGGGATACTCGCGGATAAATTCCAGGTGATTTTTTTAAAATTTGTTTATTTAAGATCGCTTTAAAAACATCCATGGTCATTAGCGATCACTATAGATTTATACTAGAGATACATATTTTTTTAAATTTAGAGTAAACATAATAAAATAAAATATGAGGTATTATAAATTTAGCAATCAGATCTTATTATGAAAACCCGCCAAATTAAGAAAAGTTAAAATACTTTTGAAACCTTCTATTGAATGAAATATTTTATAAATTTCGTTCCTTATGCTCAGAGAGATTTGTAGATTTTGAATACTGGAACACTCGAAGATAATATGTGACGTTTGTCCAGGTGATTGTTTCTGGGACACTTGCGGATAAATTCCAGATGATTGTTTCTGGGCTACTTGCGGATAAATTCCAGATGATTTCTGGGATACCTGCAGATCAATACCATAGCAGTACCTAAAGCTAATTGTAAGACTTACGAATAGCGCGTGATCATTTCTTTTTCATCGTGCCCTTTCCTCTCTTTAGCTCGGACGATCAATCCTTCCCTCATCCTCAAATGGCCCTTCCCGATGAATGAACAAACTCTGAAGGAACTGAGAGAACGTGGGTAGTCAGCCAAAGCTCTTTGTGGACTGTATTGCTATCGAAGGCGGACGCACGGGCGGACGGACGGGCGGGCGGGCGGGCGGACGGATGGACGGACGGACGGACGGACAGAGACGGGAGCAGAAAGACTGGGACACAGGGATGCTTGAAGTTGCCACTCGCATCCTTAGCTCCCCTTACCTAAATAGCTCCTCCTTTGTGATCTCTAAAGATTCCGGCTGTAAGTAATGCGAGAGCATACTCGGCCAGAGCAAATAACATCAGACCAGAACTCTAGCAAGGAAAGTTTTCAAGGATGAGTATCTTCCCTCTCAATCGTGGAAGGAATACTATTGAAAATATCGTGAATTGAAGAATAATCAGAATTTCAATTAAAGTTGGCCTGTCTCGAAATCTGTTTACTATTTTTCTAGCAACGTTTTACCGTATGATAAATTCAGCAACGACAAAAGAAGAGCTGTAATATATTGATAGCTTGCTTTGGTGACTCCTCAATATTGAAGCAGTGCCGGTTGAAAATTTTATTATACAAACACAGCGAAACGTTTGTGTTCCAAACTATTTAAATCTCTTTTATCTCTCCCATTCTGTAGAACGTTCTGTAGAACGTACAATTAAGTGCACAAAGATGTGGCACATAAATCATCTTGATTGTATATGAATTATAGTTCTGTTTGCATCTGCTTTTCGAAAAATGTCCCTGAAGGGAAAGAGAGACGGTAATAATCCGCGTCTAATCTCTTTTGTCCTTCTTCGTCACGTAAGAGATAAATATGTGGTGCAGAAGAAACTTGTCAAAGGTGGATGAAATATCTCGATGGATGTCCGTGAGTGTGCGTGTGTATACTTTGGTTTTTCTTTCTTGGCGCACGGGGGGGTGTCATCAAAATGGAATATCTCACGGTATATTGCATCGTTCTCCCATGTGCCGCCAGGAACCGCATGATCGCAAGCACTGCTCGATACAGTTGCGATCATGCGACTCCTAGCGACACAACCGAGAACGACGCGAAATACCGAGAGAGATTCCATTTTATTGACACACCCCCGCGCGCCAAGAAAGAAAAACCGAAACATAGTGCAACATTTTGAGCGTGTGCGCTTGGCGTGTGTGTGTGTGTGTGTGTGTGTGTGTGTGTGTGTGTGTGTGTGTGTGTGTTGGGGTCTCTCCGTCTCCGCCGCCTGCCCTTCGCGAGGCCGAGCACGTCCGCCAGAGCGAGTTGCCTTTCGGGGCGGCTTCTCGACATCGGGGAGGGTGGCTTCTCCGTGAACGCAGTCCCCGGGGCGCGCGTCAAGGCGTCCCGACTTCCTTTCGCGAAGGATTACAGAGATGATGGCGTTTCGTGACAAAACTGACAGTTCAACTCATGGCGCTATAAAAGTAAATATAGGAGGAAACGCCGAAACTTCGGAAATAAGCTCTTAAGACACTTTTAAGCATATTTTCTCTTATAAACTACTTGGATATTCTGAATGGCTGGGCCGCAATAAACATTGAAAAGTTGGTTTGAAAAATCACTTCTAGGCAAAACTTTACGCTGTAGAAGCATAGAAACACTCCAGAACCATGTAAACTTTTTATTACTTACAAAATAAATGAATGTATTTGTTCAGAAAGATTAATTAAACCAGAAATAAACAAAAACACCCAATTTACACAATTCGACTGCTTTCTTATTTCTCCGTTATTTTTTCTTTGTGAACAAATATATTGATTTATTTTGTAAATAATAAACATTTACATGCTTATTGAGTGTTTCTACGCTTTTGCATTATAAATTATTGCATAGAAATCATTTTTTTCAAACCAACTTTCCAGTGCTTATTGCGGCTCAGTCATTTGGAATATACACGTAGTTTATTAGAGAAAATATTCTTAAAAAGGTCTCAAGAGCTTCTTTTCCCCAGTTTCGTCGTTTTCTCCCCGGACACTCCATATATTTTATCACATACAGCGCACAAGACGTTTTCACGTGTTTGCTTTCCGTGTGAGCAACAACTAATTTGCTCATCATAACCAATGGAACGCCAAACATTAGGAGCGAGAACAAAAACTCTCTCACATACGTTAAGTCAAAAATTAGTACACAGAACATACTACAGTCGTGCTCCAATCATCTCTTTCGCTCCCTTATTACATCACTATTGTTATTTCATTTTTATTATTAACTATATAATTTTGGAAGAATAAAGCCTTGCATGGTGTTTATCGAGACTAATTTACAAACAAAATTAAATACAATTCATCTTATTCTTATTTTTGTTCTTCTTTTTTCCTCTTCGTTGGCCAAAATGGAATCAAACCTTGGAGGAAAATTTAATTAAAGAATGTGCTTTCTTAAGAATATTTTGAAAATGTGTTTAAGCTAAGTAAAATTCCCCCAAAAATTAAAATATCAGTTTCTAATTTTCAGGACCTCGAGTCTGGCCAGATCGATCGGGGAACATTCATTTTGCACAAAATGCTATTAACGGTTTAGATGTTGACCATAGACGGGCGAACATACGGACTTTTTGCCGTTAACCGAAGTTTGGCTATCAGAAACCCACAAAACATGAAATCTGACTATACATGTTAAAGGAAAATAATTTACTTCATATAGCAACAATATTTATCCACTTTTAGAAATCAGGGCTCCACCACAAGTTTTTTTCTGACGAAAAATCAACGCTTTCCGATGCAGCAATAAATGTATCTCTTTTTGCTACGTAGTAGCGTAGCTAGTAGGCGAGTAAGTAAAAATGTATGTAATGTTAGAAGCGGAAGCGATATTTACAATTCAGGGGCAAAACCACAAAACATTTGAGCTCTTTGTTCAGGGAAATTGAAGTAAAACTCGATCTAGTAAGGGACACACACCCGAAAAAGCTTTAGAATTAAAGAAATAGGCTGTCTTTTATAATCACGTAATGATAAAATTTTTGAATGTATTATGGTGAAATCACAAAATGCAACTCGAAAACCACATTAATAAATTTCATGGCTAAATGACCTTCAGACAAAGATTTACAGAGGGAGTAATACAACGAACACTTGTTAAATTTTTGTCCAATAAAACGAATGGAAGGAGCTCTCAATACCCATAGAATATGAGCCCTTTAATGTTCTTTTCTGAGCCATGGCTTGTCTTATTCCGACCCTCAGCCAAAATGCCGAAAATAGTTCTACGCGCGAGTGGAAATCAGTTTCCGGTGCAGTGTTGCTCGCACTTGTGTCTGTACCGGCAATTGCTTCTCAAGGCAGTTTGCATTCCTAAAGCCGGCTCAACTGGTCCGCCCAACCTCCGTGCAGGATATTGAGCCCCACTAATCTAGAAAATTGCGCGAGACTTTAAGGACAGAACTAATTTCTCACAGGTAAAGTGGCGTTAATGTAATAATGAAGAATAATAAGCCTGCATCCACCTGCAGAAAATAATTTCGGTTCGATCTTTCCTCGCTTAAGAAACTGACTGATATATGACTCTGAAGAATAATCATAGGTTCCTCAGGGATGTGAAATGCAGGTAACGCCAGCCAATAACTACACTCTATCATGATTTTTTCTACTTTTTATATTCGTTTTTTTTTGTGTTTGGGATCATGTTAGTATCTACGATCAAAAATGCAATGTCTTTGAAAAAAATATTATCCGAAAACTAATAATTATAATTGTGTAACAGCATTATTTGTCGTCGTAACGTTTTTGACATGCAAGTCGGATCCAAGGTAGTCATTCGTGATAAATCCACAGTATTAATGTGACCTGAGATAAGTATGAGTGTACAATCCCATTGTGAACACTTACATATGGAAACAACTACTTGCGATTATTGTTTATTGATGCGATTATACAATATTACTCATGCAAGGAGAAACTGCCTACAATAAAATATTAGAAAACAAAATATGAGGGCGCGTACGTTCTTGAAAATGCCTTTATATTACTTTCTGTACTATTGTGTTTGCCGCAAAGGTCGATTCCCTTTTCGAAGGAAGAGCTACGAACACGTTTGCGCTGGTAGCTATTCCTTAAATAAAAAAAGCCTTCGCCCGGAGTTCCTCATCCCTTTTGAATTGAATTGAATTGAATTGAATTGCCTTATTTTAGGAGGCGAGACTCAGGCCATGAGGCCTGCTCTTCCGTCTGACCACGCAAATTTCGCTACGCTCCTTTCACTAACTAGCGGAGAAGGAAGGTATTACTGGGGCGTCGAAACAGCAAAACAGGCGATTTGAATTTAGCCCAGAGGCTTCATTTAGACTTAGGATCTTTTACATGCACTAAATCTACTAACATGGGACAGCCGGCTTTACTTCCCCTCCGAAGGAAGGCGTACGAAGGATTTTTTCGCCCTTCCACGGCTTCGATCTGATTTGAACCCGCGAACTTTGGGATAACAGTCCGATACGCTAACCGCTACACCATCGCCGCCACAAACACTATCGCCGCCTTTTGCTCAACTACGCCGCGTCAAGTTCCACGGCTCCCCGCACCCTGTATCCCCGCCACGTCACTTCCCATCATGTACTACTTATCACGTCCATTTCAGCCCTTCCCGTCGCTTTCTTTCAGCTTCTCTGCCCGGTCACTCCTCAACGCCCCATCACTCCCATCACCACATGCTATACCTCTCTCGGCCATGCCGTGCCCCATCTCATCTTATCTAACCACGTCTCTCCAAATCACAG
Organism: Acheta domesticus; assembly: GCA_031308135.1. Lineage (NCBI taxonomy): Eukaryota > Metazoa > Arthropoda > Insecta > Orthoptera > Gryllidae > Acheta > Acheta domesticus. Next base: position 184,173,126 of record JAHLJT010002406.1, read on the forward strand.
TCTGCCCTGCCCCAACACTACTCGCCACGCCCTATCTCACCATATCTAATCACGTCTCTCCAATTCTCGCTCTGCCCTGTCCTGTCCCATCACTACACGCACGCCTGATCTCACAATATCTAACCATGTCACACCAATCCATGCTCTGCTCTGCCCCATCGCCACACGCCACGCCCTATCTCACCATACCTCAATTCAATGCTCAATTTTCGTGGGGAGGCTCAGGCCATGAGGCCTGCTCTTCCGCCTGACCACGCAAATTCCGCTACGTTCCTTTCCCCATCAAACGGAGAAAGGAGGTATCATTCGGGCGATTAAAACGACGTTTTGAATTTTGCTCAGAGGCTTCATTTAGGCTTGAGGGACTTTTACATAATCTACAACATGGGACAGTCTGCTTTACTTCCCCTCCGAAAGTAGGCGTACGAAGGATTTCGCCCTTAAAAATCCACGTCTTCGATTCAGTTTGAACTTGGGAATAACAGCCCGCTAGCAGTTACACCCGCCATACCCAACCACGCCACGCCAAACCACACTCTGCCCTGACCCACTGCAAAGCGCCAAATCACAATACGCCGCGCCTCTCCCCATTTCACCCTCTTCAACCGTGTCACGCCAATCCACGCTCTTCCACTGTCCACTCCGTACCCTCTTACCCGCCCCGCCCCTCCCCGCCCTGCCCCGCCCCGCCCCGCCACGCCCCGCCACGCCCCGCCACGCCCCGCCACGCCCCGCCACGCCACGCCACGCCCCACCCTGCTCCGCCTCGCCCCGGCCCATCCCGCCCTGCCCCGCCCCGCACGTCCCGCTCCATCTTACTCGCCCCGGTCCGCCCCGACCCGCTCCACTCCGTCCCGCCCCGCCCCGCCCCGCCCCGCCCCACTCCGCCTCGCCCTGGCCCTGGCCCTGGCGCTCGCCTCGCGGGGCGTAATTGCATATCGATCCCCGTATCTGCTTCCCTGGGCAGTGCGCGCCTCTCCGCGCGGAGTCTGCGACTCGGACGCTGTAAATTAGTTTTTATGCTTCCATTCGCGGCCCTAATTTAATGTTTGGGCGTAATGAATACGCCGTTCGGTTGAAACGGCGCTGCGCTGTGCTGTGCGGCGCCATCTCAGCGACGTATCTCGCGCACCGCGAGTGCAGATCATCTGCAGATTGAGTTTCGGACCTTCGCCTTCAAACTCGTTGTCCTCAGAGCGAAAAGTAGAAGTTTCTTGTTTGGAAAGGTGATCGTGATATTGCTAGCAATGCTTATCAGCAAGAGGTTTCTGTTTCATGAGAGATTATACTGACCATCAAAAAGAAAAATAATATTTATTTATAAACCATTCTAAATCTCTCACAAATTGAAAGAGTTCTACATCCTACTTGTACCATATGCAACAGTGTTCTATCAATAAAAACATACTTCTGGAGTATGTGTTTTATTCATCACGAAGAGAGAAATAAGTGTCTAGGAAACGAAGATTTCAATGAAATTTTATCATCCCCGACATTCCAAGAACAAGTAATTCAATTCTATAAAAATATTGATATTATAATAGATTTGCAATTGCATTTCATTCATGTATCAGTTGCTCATGACCTGTGACGTTCATTCAACTTAAAATAAAAACAATTTTAAAAAATAGTTATTTTAACAGTGATATGTTATGCAATAGTTTACATTTTCATTGTATAATTATAAAAAGAATTATTATATTTGAAACAAGTAATGCCGTTCAGCTTCTGAGCCAATTGCTCCCATCCCGATTAAGGTTTCGTCCAGTTGCCCTGATCCATTGAGCAAACGCTGCGATGGCCCCTTGCTTCGCTTCTGGACTCAAATATAGCTTCCTTCGTTAGGGTGTTTTGTTGAGTTCCCCTTTTGCAAGTTGTGGTATAGTGATAAGAGTCGAAGGTATGGGTTACTATTTTGTTAGCAATGCTCAAAAATTAAATCTTTAGTTAATTTATCAATGCAAATACGTTTTTCTGTCACTCGGGAAGGAAAAAGTATAGGTTTCAAATGTTGTTAACCTAGCTTTTTAGGTACTTTTATTTATCGTTCAACTTTTTATGGTTAAAGGGTGGAGAAGAGATTCTGGACCGTAAGAAAACGTGCGCAGATTGTACCTTTTGCGCATACGTCATACAATGTCAACTGTTCTTTGACAAAATAAATCAAATCAAATGCATTAAAGTTCGGGAGTACAGATTAGAGTCGCTAATTGCAGTAAAAATAAGAAAAAAGAAAAACCTAATCTTGATAATAATCTACTCGTAATCTAATTATATAATTTATTAAATGAACGAATTTGTATATCATACCCAAAAGAATGTCGATTCTTTTGGGATGATATGAAATCTGATTCCTCTGAAACATAAAATAATTACCAAAGACAAACATTCAAACTCGCATAGATTAATATAATAATACTTTACTATTTCTCATCTTAAACTAGTGGTGCTTCCAACGCACATACTTTCTCGCTCTGCTTCTATACGGTCCTTATTGCTATTCCACTACTCCATAAACCAGCAAAAGTGTACTATACCAGCAAACCATTTCGGTACCCAGACCCGACAAACGAAACTCAAATTCAACGAACCGGCACTTATACCACTACGTAACACCAACACCACCACTGTCGAACAGAGCCATAAAAGAATAGAACCGACCGAAATGCTCATAATTTTACTTAAATCGGTTCATACAGATATATACTAGACAACTGTTCATTTGACATGTCATACTCTTCAGAAATCGAATAACAGAGTTGAAAAATTGTTTAAAAAAACGCAGTTAGGGAAAACACAGACAAGTCCTGTCTATTTATCTATATTGAATCTATTCGTGAGTAGAAGTACTTCAAATGATTTTCAATAAAGTATCTACACTCTTCAACGTTTTTTTCCTGCAACATCACATTCATCAAATTAAAATTCCCCTCGGGGGATCGAACTCGGTACCTTCCTTATTGAAGAGCTCAACCCGAAGGTGCATTAACCAACCGCGCTACGAAACCGACTTGCAGGACAACTGCTTATATTTCAGTCAAAACGTACTTGTATCAGTTCTATCATTACGATGCCGGTAATTGTCAACATGCGAAAAACTTGTCTTTCAAAAAACATGACCAAGAAAGGCAGCGGTGAACTGTTTACTCCACATAATTTATCGGAAGATCGGCATTTGGAAAATAACTACTGCGAGAAAGTATGTGCCATTCTATAGCACCACTAGTTTATTTATACATTTACCTTCCCTTCTTACACACGTGCAGAAAATTTAAAGAAAAAATTTGGAGCGGTTTTTGAGATAAATTTTTTTTGTAAATTTGAATCGCAATTTACGCAACAACTATTCGTTTTTCCAAAAAATGGTACATGACCTTATTTGAACTGCTTATCTTGTACAACCGACTTTGTCTGAGGCGAAAATCTCTGTCTTCAATTTTGTCGTTTTTAAACAGTTTTTTTGCAATTTTCGAAACATAGGCCTATCAACGAAAATGATGCCTACGTTATTCCCTTCAACGTTCTTCGCACTATTCAACAACAAAATAAAATCAAAGAATTTGGAACCATTTTTTTTTCATAAAATCTTAAAATGGGCTTCATGTAGAGTAGCCTCAAATACTAAGCTATCGGTTTCAAATTCAAGAGGCTTTGAGACGAGTCAAAACCATCGGGGAATATCAATTTTGAAGAAAATCGACCGAACGGTTTAGGTGCTAGCGTTGACCACAGACGGGCAGACGGATAGACGGACGGAATGCCGTCAATCGATTTTGAAGTATGAAGAAGCAACAAATCACGGATTTTGACTACACCACGAGATAGAGGATTTTTTTCTTAATTTAGCAACAGATTTTATCCACTTTTCTGTCACCAGACCCCTGCTATAAGAGATTTTCTGGCGAAAATTCTCCGTTTTCCGCCGCACGATTACATAACTTTCTCTTCTTACGAAGAATTCGTAAGGCGAGAAAGTAAAAATATGAAAACACTTCAATTGTGTAAATTGGATATTTTTTTCATTTACATTAATTTTTCTTTCTGAACAAATTTATTAATTTCTAATAAATATTTTGCATATTACTCGAGTGTTTATGTTTCTGAAATGCAAACATTTGCATAGAAATTATTTTTTAAACCAACTTTTGAGTGCTTCTTGCGGCTGAACCATTCAAAATCTCGAAGGAGTTTATTAGAGAAAATATGCTTAAAATTGTATTAGGAGCTTATTTTCGAAATTTCGTTGTTTTCTCCCTGGACAACCCATAAAATATTGTAATATTGTCTATCTCTAGTTGCCAATTGTCATAAACTAACGATTACAATATGTCGTGTTGGTATTTTATTAGGAAAATTCTGAATATAAAGGAGTTAAGAAATCACCGCGGCCATTACCACGACCATCAAGCTTCTACTGCCAGTAATTCATAGGAGAGTAACGTATATCTAGAAAATGTCAACACACGAAGAGGGCTATATAAAGTTAGCGAAATTAATAGTTAAAATAATATTTCGGAATTTTTTCAAACTACGAAAAGTAATACGTTTACAAATAAACAAAGTAATAATCATATTTCAAACACTGATTGTATTACGAACCTCATTGGCAAATGTAGAGGGATATTTTACGAAGAACTTGAATTCCAACATTGTGTATTTTGTATACTGGCGACTAACTCTTATAAATATCTACTATCGTTAGAAAATCCCCCAAAACCGGACACATTATTCAATATGAGGTAGATGGAAATTAGATTGTGTATTTGAAACAAAAATAGGTTAACAAAGACCTTTAAAATATTCAAAGCCGACCGTTATCGAGAAAGAGGTCTTTGCGTCGTTTGCAAATGGAGCTTTATTTTTCATGTTATCTGATTAGCTCTCGTCGAAATTTATTGCTCTTACCTGAAACATGAATTTCGCATTTCACATTAACCACCCACGGTTTCTAAAGCTGTACCTCCTCTCCTTATCGAAAATTTAACATATTTTGGTTTATGAAACATCGTAATTCATTTTCAGTTCAACCGGTAGCCCGCAGGCTCGGAGAGTCGGGCTTACTTGTTGTCGACCCCTTTATAACAAGCGCAAGTCAGGATTCTGAGCGGAGAAGCTGTATCTCTTTCCCAAAACTCTTTTTCTTCAGGATCTGTGCTACAATAATAACTTATTGTTCTCAGACTCTAGTGATTATGTAGGTGCGCCCATATTTTCTAACAGTTCCTCTAATACGGAATTTGGCAGCACTCATCGATATATGCGCTCTCTCTCTCTCTCTCTCTCTCTCGCTTCTCTCACTCTCCTCTCTCTCGTTTCTCTCACTCTCCTCTCTCTCGCTTCTCTCGCTCTCCTCTCTCTCGCTTCTCTCGCTCTCCTCTCTCTCGCTTCTCTCGCTCTCCTCTCTCTCGCTTCTCTCGCTCTCCTCTCTCTCGCTTCTCTCGCTCTCCTCTCTGTCGCTTCTCTCGCTCTCCTCTCTGTCGCTTCTCTCGCTCTCCTCTCTGTCGCTTCTCTCGCTCTCCTCTCTGTCGCTTCTCTCGCTCTCCTCTCTGTCGCTTCTCTCGCTCTCCTCTCTGTCGCTTCTCTCCTCTCTGTCGCTTCTCTCCTCTCTGTCGCTTCTCTCCTCTCTCTCGCTTCTCTCCTCTCTCTCGCTTCTCTCCTCTCTCTCGCTTCTCTCCTCTCTCTCTTCTCTCTCTCGCTTCTCTCTCTTGTTTCTCTTCTCTCTCTTGCTTCTCTCCTCTCGCTTCTCTTCTCTCTCTCGCTTCTCTTCTCTCTCTCGCTTCTCTTCTCTCTCTCGCTTCTCTCCTCTCTCTCTTCTCTCTCTTGCTTCTCTTCTCTCTCTTGCTTCTCTCCTCTCTCTCTTCTTTCTCTCTTCTTTCTCTCTTCTTTCTCTCTCTTCTTTCTCTCTCTTCTCCCTCTCTCTTCTCCCTCTCTCTTCTCCCTCTCTCTTCTCCCTCTCTCTTCTCCCTCTCTCTTCTCCCTCTCTCTTCTCCCTCTCTCTTCTCCCTCTCTCTTCTCCCTCTCTCTTCTCCCTCTCTCTTCTCCCTCTCTCTTCTCCCTCTCTCTTCTCCCTCTCTATCCTCCATCTCTATTCTCGCTCTTTCCTCTCCCCTCCTCTCCCTCTCCTCTCCCGCCTGCCACTCTCTCTCATCGCCTCCCCTGCCCCTCCATGTCGAAAAACACTCGCGTGATGTAGAGCTTGGCGACACGGCGCCGCCGTGGATGAGCCCCGAAGGAGGCAGATTCTCCCTCGGAGAGGGAAGAAGAAGAAGACGAAGAAGGAAGGAAGAAGGGAGAAATAATTTTTTTCGCGACCGCGAGCGGCGCGGCGCGGCTTTCAGCTTCGTCGAGCGGCAGAGCCCGGCGACGTCATTCCCAGCCCCTACCCGCCTCACCCCGCCCCGCCCTCTCCCGCCCCGCGCGCTCTTGAGCCTCTTGTTCCTTCCGTTACGAGGGGCGGCGCCCGCCCCCGGAGCAGCGGCTTAGGGGCTGTCGACGCCGCCGCCGCGACGCCAGGCGCTCGGAGCAGCGACGCGACGGCGCGCCGTGGCGTCGCGGCGGCGCTGGAGGTGCGCGGCCGTCACCCACACTGCAAGGGCCCGACCGGGAGAGGTGGCTCAGGGCGTCATCTCATGTCATTGGAGTGCCTCTGACCGGGAGGTCCTAGATTTCTACGACGACGGTGACAGGATTTTCGACGCGAGCTAGTCAGCTAGCTGGAATTCAGCCGCTGTCTGGAGGAGAATTCAAGCGGACGGCTGCTTTGATCGGTAGTTTTTCGTGGTTTCTCCGATCAACATCAACCGAATGCCCTAACAAACGGGTAACGGAATGCGCGCGATCTTTTCTTCCTCTTCTTTGTCCTATCCTCTCCTCTTACACACACACACACACACACACTAATATACATTACACTACCACGCATGCCGGGACACCAGTCGGGAGCTTATGGCTTTTCCCGGCCGGGGCGGTGCCCCGCTGGTGGGAGATACCTGGTTGAGGGGAAAAGCCCTCAGGGCTAGCCGACGATAGGTCGGCGCTGCATTTCGCCACCCAGCGGGGGAAGACCACCGCCACCTCCAAGCAAAAACATCCTCTACGCTTACGGTACTAATGGGCCAATTAGTCGACGCGCCCGGAATCACTAATCAATCACAAGGGCTCTAGGGCGCAGGGCAGCGACCGGCACCCGCCAAGCACTCGTCCCCGCACGGCGTGCGTTGCTTCATCAGTTATTCCGGGCGCAGCAACAACTGGAGACCGGAAAAATATGTACTATGAAACGTCAAAATATGTACAAAAATATGTAATGAAAACAGTAAGAACATGTAATGAATATGTAAAACAGAATATAATATGTAATATTAAAATTACCTAATTAACCCGGGAATGGTAACGCGGGTGTCTGTCGGACCCCCACGGTTCTTTCTTCCCGCTTCTTGTATTTCCCACGTTGGCTACCCTGACCATTGCTTGAGTACCTTTCTTTTTTTGTATCATGATATTTATTGTTCTCTTAGTTTGCCAATTTCGTGAGTTTTATCCGTGTAACAAGCTGTTGTTTTGTTTGGGGGGCCCAGGGATTCCCGAGTTACCTTCTACGTTAGCAAAGATGTCTTCAGTCTCGTTCATTCTATTACTTTGGCAACGTATTGCATGCTGTATTTTTACGTTAGCATTCCCCCGCAAAGTTAATACTGAAGTACTACGAATATTTTAGGACACTTTATATGTTAAAAAAGGAGTTGAAGAATACGTCAAATTTTGCTGAAAGCGGGAACAGAATATCGTTACTCACCGCCCTGGAAAAAGCAGTCTGCATGCAATTCCAAAAGACCAGGTTAATGTTTTCTTTGTTTATTGATTTGTATATGATTGATAGAATTACAGAATCTACCAATATCAACATTTAAATCGATTTCAAGAGGAATAAAAATGATCGCAGCACCTCTAAGACTGACAAAGTGGAAATGAAGGCTGTAATTGGGCTACGTATTTTGGCTGGATCTGTGAAATCAGGGCATCAAAATCTTGCTGAATTGTGGAATGTGGATAATATGGGTATTGAAATTTTCCATTGTACTTTGAATCTGAAAAGATTTCAATTTGTGCTACAAAGCATGCGCTTGGATGTGACAACACGCGAAGACCGGTAGAAAAGAACTCCAAATATTAGATGCTTTCCTGATGAATTCTCAGACTTGTTTAGCAAGTAAATTCGTAATAAATTGTTTAATTATATGCAAAACATTGTTCATAATATAAGAATAATATTATATTAATTCATTTTTTAATAATTTAGCATGTATCATGAAAAGAGTGTGGGGGTCAGGAGACACCCCACGTTATCACTTTTGTTACAAAAAGTCACGTTACCACTGCAGGGTTAAAAACCATTTACATAGCAAGAAATTACATTTAGAAAAACTGCTCACTTTACATCATACAACTTTCCCGTCAGTAGTAAAAGCTTAATCTATTGTAATCCAGGACCGTAGTTTAGCTGCCGGACTGATCGCAATAGAAGCCATCGCACAGACTGGCGAGATCTACGATCAGGAAACATACTCTGTAGCATCTTCATCGAAGTGTTACACGTCAGCGATCGTGAAATTTTGAATGAAATTTTTCTCGGAAATTATGATTACAGATCACAAAACGTAGTGTCAATGATATTTTGGACATCTAGATTTCCCCAATAATGTAGGAACAAGACTGATTTAAAAAAATAACACCTTTTCTTAAAAAAATATGGAATTCAATTGAAGAAAATTGATAAAATAAGAAAATATATTGTGAAAACAGTACAATATGTAAAATATGCAATATAGGACTAAATATGTAAAAATATGTAACAAAAAAATTTCGATTGTGTTAGGAGGGCGATGATTTGCCAAGATTACAATTTTGAGAACTGTAAGTAGAAACACAAAAAATATGTAATTACATAAAAATCCGGTCTCTAGTCATTACTTCCGTACGTTTGGTACATGTTTTATCTCGGGCGCTGACGACAATCTTTCCGCACTGGAATTCGAGATCCGGCGCCGGCCTATCGTCGCCTTGCGGGGATTTTCCCGAACCGGGTACCATAGAAGGGCACTGTCCCAGTCGGGAGTGTCAGCTCCCGGCCAGTCTCCCGACATGTGTGGTAGTGTAGTGCATATGAACGTAAGTGTGTGTAAGCAAGAGGTGAGGATAAAACAAGGAACAGGAAGGAAAGGTTTGGAGTGGTCCGTGGCCTGTTTGTGTACTGCTCCGGCATTGCCTTGTATTGATTAGAGAAACCATGGAAAACTACCAATCAGAGCAGCCGGCCGCCAGAATTCTCCTCCAAACAGCGGCCGAATTCGACCTGGCTGATAAGCTATTGTCGAAAATCCTGCCGCCATAGGGATTCGAACCTATGACCTCCCTGTCACAGGCACTGCGCTGACATCAGTTGATGTTCTGAGCCACCTTTGCCAGTGCCACGCATGGGGCTTGGCTGATGTTGCATTTTCCAAAAGGTCAGAGACTGTATTCCATTGCACTCTAATTCCAACGTTTCATTAGATCTGTCAGAAGTCAAATCGACAACTTGTAGCCGTGCGCAGAATTAGTGTAGCAGTGTAGCCAATAGCTAACCATACGTCACGATCAAGAAATTTTAACAAATGCGAGAGAGGGTCTAGCAACTGTGCATTAATTAAAATATTGAAATATTAATGTTAATCTTCTTTAATGCCAATAGCTAACCATACGTCACGATCGAGAAATTTTAAAAAATGTGAGAGAGGGTCTAGCAACTGTGCATTAATTAAAACATTGAAATATTAATGTTTTTTTCTTTAATGGGATTATTTGAGATACTTATTTTCTGATCAATTAAGTTGCTTAACAGTTCAGTGCGTTCATTTGCCGAATCTGTGTTGTTCGTGTCACCCAATCTTTTCACGGGACTAAATAGTGTACGATTTGAAATGGAACAACAGACCACAAAGAAACAAAGAAATTCACAAGAGTAACAAAACGCAAAAAATATTGACACCAACAGCACAAAAACATAACTAATTTCCCCAATAAAAGAATGTTAAGAATATTATGAAAAACATGCCTACAATCATTAAAGGTCAAAATTGGCGCGCGCCGCGCCGTTATACTGAGGTTATATGTTACCGACAAGAAGTCCGCAAACAATATTCGACGAACCAGAACTCTTCATCTTTTACTGTCGCACTGTCAATATTCTCAGTGCTTTCTTCCCCGAACTATCTTCTCCGCCTTCGACTGAACTTTCAACGCATCTCTTTTCACCTTGACTTTCGTCTACACTTACTCAACCGTCTTCCTCGACTCCCCTAGCGACGTCTCCGCACTCAAAGACAAAACGTGCGAAGGCGTTGGATCTCGATTCAACGACCTGTTTGTGAGTGAGTGTCCGTCACTGTGATATTCTCCGTTGTGCGTTGAAGCTTTTAGCGAACTCATGAAATTAGTTTTATTTTGATATGGATAGTGATACAGTAGTACAAAAGTTATTAAAATAATTGCTTTTCTTCGTGTTCTTATGAAGAAAAGAAACGAGTAATTGATAATGGGTAACCATGTCCAGATCTACTAATATATTAGAATTTAATTTTTAAAACGGCAACCGAAGAATAGTAAAAGTGTGGATTATGTATTTGTAAATATTTTAAAAAGTATTATTCTAATATTTGCAATATAAACTAGAACACTCCCTTTGTTGTTATTTTGCGGCTGTCATTCCCTCATTCTTCTAATATTATAATTTAAAATAAAGAAGGGTTTTGCTCATACAATTCAATTTTACTCTAAAAATGTTTATGAAAAGAGAAGTGACGGGATTAACACTTTCCTTCTCTGCCAACGCCCCAGGACCAGAGTGAGAAAACGCTGCTGCATTGCGTTCAAGAATGTGCTGCGGCTTAAATCCGAAATAAGACTAAATCGCGAATTAGCTGGTGAATTTGCATATTGGCCTGACGGTATGAGCAACGTTGCATGAACGATGACAGGGTCTTTTCAGACATTATTCGACTAACGTTGGTGTTTGCTACAGATCGCTGGCTAAAGAAAGGTGGCTGTCAGCGAATGAGGAACCACGTGTGCTGGCGAAAAGTACTTTGGCTTGAAAATGTTAAATGCTAAAAAATGAAGGGAAAACTAAGGTATGAAGTAAGGTTAAAAAGTATCGACTCGAAAATTTGCAACTGACACGCCGGAACTCGAAACTAACCACTTTGTCTCTCATTAGCCTTAGACACTCCTCCCACCACCAGTGACATATTTGTTCGTGCCATATATTCCTCGTGACCGTATCGTACTTTACGTATCTTAGAACCCTCGTACTGGCTAACATACAGTACACGACTTGAGCCCGAATTATGCTTTGATTTACGCTTAACCGGCGAATTCGTTAATTACCCAGATTTGGAGTAAGGAATAAAGTGAGGTTATGTTACGTCTGTTTCGGTTGTGAAGTATCGATCCGGAAATTTGCCACTGACACGGTGGAACTCGAAACTAACCACCTTGTCTCTCACTAGCCTTAAACACTTCCCATCGGCAGTGAGATATCTGTTCATGGCAATGTTCCTCGTACTTTGTACCCTCGTACTGGCTAACGTGCAGTAGAGCCCGAATTATGCCTAGAAACAGTTCCTACTTCAGACTATGACCATCCAATTTCGGATAATGTGATCATTAACCGGCGAATTCATTAATTTCCCAGATTTGGACCAAGGAATAAAGTTAGGTTATGTTACGTCCGGTTCGGTTGTGAAGTATCGATCCAAAAATTTGCCGCTGACACGGAACTCGAAACTACCCACCTTGTCTCTCACTAGCCTTAGATACTTCCCACCAGCAGTGACGTATCTGTTCATGCCATATATGATATTCGTCGTGACCGTATCGTACTTTACATAACTTTACCCTCGTACTGGCTAACATGCAATGCACGACTAGAGCCGGAATTATGCTTGGATACAGTTCCTACTTCAGATGTCCTACTACCTATGTTCCTACTTCCTATGTCCATCCATTTGGGATAATGTGATCATTAACCGGCGAATTCGTTACTTATCCAGACTTGGACTACGGAATAAAGTGAGGTTATGTTGGATTTGCCGCCTCCTCCTGCGTCCCCTCCTCTCCTCCATGCCGTCTGCTTCCTCGTTCGATTTACGGCCGGCCGCCCGGGGCGCCAGCGGAGTTCGAACAGCGGCGGCTCCGCGCCCGAGGCCCCGCCGTAAATCGCAGGGGGCTTTGCCCCTCCCCCTCCGCCTCCCCGCCACGGCCCCCCACGGCGGCGGCGCCTTTGAAGATGGGGTCTCCAGGCGGCGCTGGCAGCCCGCCCAGCGCCAGCCGGCGCTCGCCGCTCTCGCGCGCGGCACGGCAAGATGCAATTCGCGATACAGCGCGATGCGCGCCAAAATCGATATTTCGGGCCGGGCCAGTTGCTTCGGGCGCCCGCCTCCCCGGCAGGTGTTTCGGCTGTGAACGCTGCGGAACACGGGTATAAAACCATATGATACGTGCCAACGGAAAACGTCAGCACTTCAAATGGCGTTGACAACAGACGTCAGCTGAGTGATGTATTATGAAGACTCGAGGACGGACGCTTAAAACATACACCTACGATGTGTATAAAAAAATTGACAACTTCACATGCCGTCGTTGGCTGTCGACATGAGAACCAGGCTGACAAGTAGTAAAAAAGAAGTGAAGAGAAGTAGAATAGAGAAGAAAGTAGATAACGTTATCTTTATATAGGAAATGTCTAATGTCTAAATTTGGCTAATAAACGAATTCTCTTGTTAATGTTCACATTATCGGAAATGGATGGACATAGTCTGAAGTAGGAACTGTTTCTAAGCATAATTTGGGCTCTAGTCATGTACTGCACGCAATGCCATCTAAATCATCAGGCCTATTGGCAGACGGGCATCTTGTTACTGACGTCACTACTTGTAGTCATAACATTACAGCGTGTTTTGCGAGTGAATAAGTGTGAACTGTGAATTATTAGTACAGAAATACTTGAGAACAGCGCTTTTATCCACTTTATTTTGTAATATTATCTATACTTTAAATTTGTGCCAACAGAAGATATGTGTAGAAGAGCAATTTTGCATCAGAGAAGGTAAATTATCTCAACAACCTGTAAGAACGTTTAGAAGTTCGCGTTATGTGGTTTCCGCGCACTCCCACAATGAAACTGCTTTCCATACAATTCAGCCCCAAAGTTTAAAACAACAGAACATGCGTTCTGGTACACAGAAGAAGACATTTAGTTTGTTAAATGATAAGGACAAGACTGTGGTAGTGCTCTTAATGGATGAAACATTCTTAAAGTCAAGTGTTGACTATAAAGGAGGAAGTATGGACGGAAATGCCATTAATGAACAAAATTCATCAACAGCTTGTGCGTTCATGGTAACTAGTATGCTTTCATCATATAAAGTTGTAATTGATATATTTACGGTGAGAAAATTGACTGGTGAATTGCTTAACCGTTTTATCAAAACCATAATTGTATGGCTTGAAAAGATTGGTTTTGAAGTGATTGCAGTGATCTCTGACAATCCAGTGAACCAAAAAGCCTTTCTTTGTTTTCCGATTCTCCAAAACTAGAAATAGTTTATGAACATCTATGCAAATCCCACAGAAAATTACTTTTTCCTTACGACAATATGCACCTCTTGGAGTCAATTAGAAACCACTGGGAAAATCAAGATAACCAAAATTAATTTTCTTCATATGGAAAATGATGTTATGCATGCAGCATCAGTTAGTTGCCTCAAAAATATGTGCCAATCTAACAAGCACAATATTTTAAAATATGGCAATACTTGAACGATTTAACGATTTTAAATTTAATCTCTTTTTAGTTAAAATTAACTGTTAATTGAATGAAATGCAATAAAATGTTGCGAACATTCTTTTCTACAAAAAAAAACATTATTAAGGTGCCGAAGAAAGTAAGTAAACGTTATTGACTGTCAGCAGCCGGCGAAAGATTCGTCTGCTGTGATGACTACCCACGTGACGTCACAGCGTCAGTCGACAGGCCTTATACTAGTGTCTAGGTGGCGTTGACTGCACGTTAGCCAAAACGAGGTGACTATGTTAAATAAAGTACGTAATGGTCGCGAGGAATATCAGGTATGCCATGAATAGGGAGCTCTCTTTTGGTGGAGAGAGTCAGACTAGTGAGAGACAGGGTGTTTAGTTTCACGTGAGTCACACGTTTTCGAGTCGATACTTCATAAGCGAACCAAACCTCACATAACCTCACTTTATACCTTAGTTGTCGCTTCGATTCGCATTTTCTTGTCAAGGCGAAGTGGCGTTGGTCTTAGGACTTCGCGATTTACATAAAACCACTTCGAGTCCGGGCAACACATAAGTGCCTAAGCATTTTCATGCCAAAGTACTTCCCGCCAACACACGTGGCTTCTCATTTGCCGACAGCCACCTTTCTTTAGCCCGCAATCTGTAGCCAACACCAACGTTAGTCGAATAATGTCCGAAAAGATCCTGTCATCATTCATACAATGTTATTCATACTGTCAGGTCAATGTGCGAATTCACCGGCTAATTCGCGAATTAGTTTTATTTTGGATTTAAGCCGCAGTATTTTCATGAAAATCATTGGCATTTTATTTAGAAGCCAAGTGATGAACTGCGCAATTTGTTTTCAATTTTGCAAGCACTATAAATGAGAAATCTTCCAAATAATAAAACTGGCAAATTTCTGTAGTTTCTGGTTGATTATATTTAGAAACTCAACCGAGTACGTTCTTCATACACATTACTTAACATAGATTGCCATCAAATTTTAACATTGAATTCTCTATTCTTTATCGTTTTTAAGTTCTCTATTCTTATTAGGTCATACCTTTGATAACGATGGTATGAAAATTGTTGTTCATTATAATATTTGTTTACAACATAGTAATAAATATGATAGTTCATGGAAGAACATAGTTTTTATATTATTTCTTCATAAATGTGTGCTGTTTCCCATTAATACCAATTATGAATTGCTACACATTTCATTGGATTAAGTGACAATCAAAGAAAAAGAAAAATAATGTTTATTGTAAGAAAACAAAGATATATAAAGAATTAGTTTACGTTTGCATTGTATACATTTTTTAAAAAATATTTAATACGCCTGTAACAAGTAATGTACTTCAGCTTCCGGGTCAATGACCCCCATCTCGATCAGGTTTTTGTCCAGTTTCCCTGATCCATTGAGCAAATGATGAGATGGCCCCTTGTTTTGCTTCTGGACGTAAATGTAGCTTCACTGTGCGCACGTTTTGTTGAGCACTCCTTTTGCTTGTAGTTCATTTACCGTTGAAATTGATTTTCTATAACTCGGGAACAAACATTTTTCAAATATTTTTATTTTTCTAAAATAATTATTTTTAAATTCATTTTTTCGGTTCTTTTTTTAAATTCTGTCCCTCAAGAAAATGTGCGCAGATAAATCTCTTTCCCCACACGTCATATACAGTTTTTACTGTTTTTTGACATAAATAAATAAACCTAATTGAAATGGATGATGTAGGGTTTAAAGGCAGCCCTCCTAAAACTCAGGCAGTTCCCTTTTCTGCCCAAAGGCAGTTCCCTTTCCAACTTCTCTTAGAAAAGAACGTGGGCAAGTCTCCTTGAATTGTTTCCATCTGCTTTCCCTTTGTCAATCTTCAAGATCCTGGCAATGTGCAGAAATTTGTGGCGGATAACATTTCAGCTCATTTGTTTTTCATTATTCAGAGAGAAATGTGTGGCGATCTCAAACTCATTAACATATATTGATCTTAATTTAAGAAGATATAAAGAGTACCATTGCAATATAGTAGTTTGTTATTCACATTCCCAATACAAATGAAATGAACTTAATGAATGAAAAGTTGTCCTGCTATTCAGAAATTCCCTTGTTTTATTTTCAAAGTTGTAGATAATTGAATTGTAAATGTTGATAAACTCCTTTAAAAGGTGTTTCAGAATATTATCTTATCACCAATACCTCTAATTTGTGTTTAATATTTGACCTAGAATTGCTTCACTCTGACAACATATGTTTACTGCTCATAGCGTAATAAAAGAGAAATGGTAATACATCACCTCCCTGTGCAGAGGGTTTTATTTTCCCAATGACTCTGAAAACGTTTTATTTTATGAATAATATTTTAATATTCTTATTTTAACAAATAAATGTGATATTTTATGCATTAATAACATGTAATTACTTTTTCTCTTGTTTCAGGTATGTTCGTCACAGAAAATAACTCTCTACCAACTAGACGAAGTTTCATCTGCTGGTGAGATGCAAAATTGAACTCTTATAGCCACTAACCGTGCTTTGTACTAGTTTATGTCAGTACGAAATTTACATAGTACTACATAATTGTTCTTCCCATCCACAAGGAGCAAAAAGAAAGGTCACAATTTACGGATGTTAAAATGCCCAGAAAAAAATAATAATCCCTACAGAACTTTGCGAAATGGAACTCATCCAATAGATACACCACTGGCATGGATGAAAATAGTATGGAAAAGCATGCAACACCTGTTTCGTGTTCACTCTCCTTATTTGAATAGGTGATTTGATTTCGCATTTCTGTGATGATATTTATTCCACAGGATACTGTATTGCAAGATACGTTTCATTTATCGAATATGTCTGCGTTGAATCCCTCGTCGCCTTCTTCAATAAAAACATAGCTTCGAAAGTCAACACAGACGTTCGTTCATTCCATATTAATACCTAGCAGTAGGACAAATATGAAAGTTTCTACATTACAAATAGCGCCAAATCTTGCGTTTTCCTTAAATCCCTATAATATCTAAGTGGAGAGATTTTTCAAATTTTGTATGCAATTATTTTGATAGTAATAAATGTTAATAATTGTCAGAAATATACAAACCTTACAATAAAGTAAACCCTAAAGAACTTTCAGTGTTTTGCATTTTAATTGATAGTGTATCTTCTACGTTTTAAAATTTAAAAACACATTTTCCCTAGCATTACGAAGAAGGGGGGGAAGCCCACAGATGATTGTTTGCTTAATATAGGTTGCAGGTTTTAGGAAGCTGAGAATTATTTTTATTTTTTATATCCTTTTTGTTTAAAATAGAATGCAATTTTTCTCAAATGTTTTTCGGGACTATTCTCTCGCAAACAGATAATTCAGAATAAATATAGAAAATACATGTCTATTTGAGAAGTTGACAAAGGATTAAACTATAATATTCTATGCTATGCAGTTACAAAAGCCTTTATTTGACATAAAGACGTAACAGATTTAAGACTAAAAGCAAACAATATTTGGTCTCACGGCAAACGATTTGTACTTAAGCATTGCTGAAGTTACAGGAGAGGAAATTTTAATTAATATTTGTGTATTCGGTTTATCAGAGTAACAGAAATATGGATCTCCTGCACTGTAATAGAATATGCAGAGTTCAGTTATTAAAAAACATTAGGACTCAAATTATTTGGTTAACAAAAACCCCAATTTCCTCGTACATAAATCTTGAATGTTTTCATGATTCGTAGTATTACAGCGTAGATCCGTACGTCCTATCACTATAACCCATAACCTATTACGACCATCAACACCTACTATCCATAGCCACTATTCCTAAATCAACATTAGATTATCGCCCCTCACTTTCGTTCCTCTTGTACGCCAAAGAACATTTCGCGCCGTCACCGTTATCCTACTGCCTTCGCGACTGCACCTGCGTGAGCTGTGCTGTTGGCAGAGTGCTCTAGCGTCTCCGCATTTCACGACCACGTCGATAAGCGAGATAGCAGCTTTATGGAGTTTCAGGTTTATGAAGAACGCACGCCCATCCACCGAAGTAAATACCAGCCAAGTCGCTGAATTTGCGTCGAAGAATTTTCTCCGTGGCAAACAACTTTCTTCGACACAATTGACCTTGTCAACCAAAACTGCCTCTCTGGGGTAATCGATAATGGTAATTTTCAGCGAAACCCGAAATGAGTGACGCCAATTACGTCATTAGGTGTACGTGACTACGAGGCAGGCTGAAGTGACGATGTCGGAGGCTGCGACCGCGAGGCAGCGCCGAGTGGCGCGGTGGGCGTGGGGGTGGGGGGGTGGGAGGGGAAGGGGGCGCCGCGCCGTGGGTAACGAGTCGAAAGCAGATAAGGCGATGACGGCCGTTACCTCAGGCCGCGATTCACGGCGCCTCGGAACTGCGCGAGAGAGAACCCGTCGCCCCCTTCCCCCTCCTCCACCACCACCGCCTCATCCCCGCGCCGCCGCCGCCAGCTCGTCCGCCGTGAGGCCGTCCGCTGCGGGTTCTGCCGCCACCGCCTCTCTCTACATCTTCCCGCATTCGTCGACTGCGCCTCCTCCTCCACCACCTTCCTCCCCACCACCACCACCACCATCTCCTTTTCTTCCCCATCTCCTTGTCCATCTTTACACATTGCACCGGTGTGTCGCCACCGCCTCCCTCTGCAACTACCCGCCTTCGTCGACTACTTCCTCCTCCTCTCCCCTTATTCTTCTCCTGCTCCATCACCTCCTCTTCCTCCTCCTCCATCATCACCTCCTCCTCCTCCTCCTTCATCACCTCCACCTCCTCCTCCTTCATCACCTCCATCTCCTCTCTCTCCTTCATCACCTCCACCTCCTCCTCCTCCTTCATCACCTCCTCCTCTGTTTTCCCCATTTCCTCCATCTCTACCCCTTGCACCGTCGCGCCGCCATCTCGTTATCTCGCGCACCGACGTCTCTGCCGGGCGTCGTGTGTGAGTCAGGGATGCGTCATTGATGTCGATGTTTTCAAAACATCGATATTTTTGTAGAAATATCGTTATTTTAAACATCGATAAATTAACACCGATGTTTTTTAACATAAATGTTTTGTGATCGATATCTTTGTTTTCCGTGTTTTGATTATGGATGCAACATTTTCATAATTACAATTTTGCGAAAGTTAAATATGAAGTGATAAATGACGAAGATTGTACTTCTTTCATCGAACACACTATCCCTCACCCGAGATGATCCTGATGATCTTGTATTTCCTTCGTCTTCCGTCGTATTTATTACAGGGAGAGGCGTTTTATAACTTAATTTTAATTCAAATTTTAATTATAAACAAATATACACTGTCAATGTTAAATTTTTTTGTAAAAGTTCAAGAAGATCCAAAAAGGCCGTAAATAAAAGTTGTTAATTTTATAAATATGACTGTCCGAAATCTTTTTGGATCTTCTTGAACTTTTACATCAATCTAAGTAACAGCCTTGCAAAAGAATTTTAAATTAAATTTTGTTGCGCACGAATTTAATGTTGGAGATCACTAAACCAGCCTTAAAACTCGATGGTTTTTGATCAATGTATTATTAAACATCGATGTTTTAGTTGTGAACATCGCTGTTTTGTTGTCGATGTCGCATCGCTGGTACAAGTCTGCGTGGCGCATCTGGGTCGAGTGGGTGGATGGGGCGAGGAGGGAGGTGAGGAGGGGATGCATTATAGCGCGCGTCACCGCAGGTTGCGAGGCGTTCCTCCGCCGCCCGCCGCCCGCCGCCCGCCGCCCGCCGCCCGCCGCCCGCCGCCCGCCGCCCGCCGCCCGCCGCCCGCCGCCCGCCCGGCTCTTGACTCTTTTGTGAACATCCGCTGGCGATGCAAGCGGGAGCGCCTCGTCTGGGGCAGATGCCGTTAGGAGTTGACTAACGTCGTGGGCCGCACAAGTGATCCAGCACAAACCGGTGCCTCTGCAGGCTTTGATACGTTGACTGATTGATTGATTAAAGTTAAAGCACGTAAAGAACGAAAAGACACAAACAAAGTTATGGCAGTTCCTTGTGATCTATGCAAGTGAAACCGGGTTATTAATTCCAAATCCTATAGCAGAGTACAGAACGCTGAAATAGGATTTTTGAGCTCGATCCTAGAGTGTCAAGAAGAGATCGATTAAAAAACGAGACCATACGGGATTGGATAGATTGGAATTTACAATCTAAACAATATAATGGAAGAATGTAGAGAGAAATGCAACGACAATGTACTAAGGATGGAGAATAATCGTTTACTTAAGCAACTCCTTTTCTACACACCTCTAGGGAAAAGAAGCATTGGTAGACCCAAAACAAGATTGAGTGAATCGCAACAGACCAACAGGACTAAAGCCTGAGGGAGGAGAAGAAGAAGAAGTTAAAAGCGCCTCGGCTACAGAGATCATCAACACTCACGTTTAATTTGTTCCAATACATGAGATAGTTCATGGTGTAACTCTTTATGAATATACAGGTATATCCACGTGTGAGTGTAGGTGTCACCCTGCTTAGAATAGGGATCAATATCCTTCGTTGATACAAGCATTCACTTTTCGAATGAGTCTCGATTGTTTTATCTACAGCTGGCTTGCACAACGCCTGCTTCCGTGGGCATGGTGCACTTAAGAGCCGGTCGTCCGCCCGCGAGAGAGGTGAAAGTGCAGAGGGGAGGAGGCAGCTTTGCAAGGAGGGGAGAAGCCTGACGTTGCCCAGCGGGGTCAATGCGGCGCAAATATTGAATTTCTGAGCGTCTAATGCAATCATCTACGATGTGAAATTATTTGCCCACTTATTTAAATGGGCAATTTACCGTATTTCTAGCTACAAGGGCCACATTTCACAGTTTATGTTCTTCTGAGCACAGTTATGAATAGTTTTTACTAAATACTCATTGTGACTCATAAATAATATTTTAAAGCTGTGGCCTCTGAAAAATTTATTATGTAATTCTAACAAAAAATTACAATTTAATAATTAATTTTTAACCAGGAATCTTATAACCTCCAAATTATAGCAAAACGGACGGAATTGAGAGGAATCTCTCAGATCGAGATTGATGTATGGCAATGATAGAAGGTAATAAGACTTGAACTCTCTGTAACAGTGCGTCATATTCTCGCAATTGCTCTTTCAATTTACGCGCTACGGTTCGAATTGTGCATTCTCATTGGCGGTCCCCACTCCTAAAATGAGTTATCTCCACCCTTCCGGACTGCCCGTATTTGCACTCAAGTTGCCCGCGCGCAGCTCCCGAGGTCTGTCAAAGTGCAAAGTGCTGTGCAGGCCTGATCTGCAGGCTAAGTAGCTGTAATATCTCACATTCTAAGAGAGACTTGTGATAAATTCTATCGTATTAAGAACAAAAGGTCTTGTAGTATGCGGACGGCAGTTCAAAGTTGCCGCGCTAACTGCGCGGCAAAGAGCGCCGGCAGCATGTTCCCGCCTCCGGCAGCGCGCAGCACAGAGCGTCGGCATCAGGCGCGCTGAGCTTCGTCAAGCGCGCCAAGGGTGTGCTCAGAAACCAGCCACGCCTGTTACCTGGGCTCCGCGCACTGGTGAACCGGCCAATCAGGGGAAGCCGCGGGAAGCCTTGCGCGGGAGCTGGCCCAAATAAAAGGACGCCGACGGAGGATCACCGGCAGTAGAGCGCTCGGCGTGATTTCAGCCAGATGGCATATTGTTTTTTAGTATATGAAGTTTTGTGGTAACTGTACATAGCGGCCGAGTTGGCCCAGATTTTTGTAAATAAATATTCTTATGGAAAGTGAGTGTTTTTGAGATATAACAGTGGCGACGAGTAAAAAGGAGAATGAACGCGGAACAATTTTCACAACTGATGGCGTGTCTACAGCAGCAACAGCAGCAGCAGATGGCGATGATGGTGCAGACATTGCAGCAAGCGGCAATTTCCTCACGACCGAGCAGCCCAGCCCCGCCGTTCGCAACTTACGATGCAGCAGAGGAAACCTGCGAAGAATATGTGGCCAGATTGGAGCAACATTTGTTATGCTATGATATTAAAGAGGAATCTCGTAAAAGAGCATTTTTTCTGGCCACAATCGGCGCACCGTTAAATAGGTTGTTACGTAAGTTAAGCAAGGAAGAAGAGATTTCGCAGGTGTCATACGATATACTTAAACAGCGGCTGCTAGCTCATTTTTCGAGGGAGACGCATTTAGTGGCGGCACGCTACAAGTTTTATTCATCCAGAATGAAGCCAGGCCAAACGCATGCCGATTGGGCGACGGAGTTGAAGGGTTTGGCGAAGCGTTGTGCGTTTGAATGCAACACAGAGAAATCGTATGCGGAGTCATTGATACGGGACATGTTGGTAATGCATACGCCGGAAAAAGAAGTTCGGTGGGCATTATTGCAACAAAACAACCCGTCTTTGGAAGACGCCTTAAAATTAGCAACATCGTATGAGGTAACGAAGCATACGGCGCATCAGATGACGTTAGGCGATAGAGCAGCAAGAGATGTAGAGGAAATGAGTGTACAGGAGGAAAATTGGGTAGCCAAGCCACGAAGCAGGAAGCAGCAGGAGAAGAAAAGTCCTTCCACCAGCAGAGGCAAGCTATTGAAGTCTTGTAGACAGTGTTTTATTAGTCACGACAGGAAGGTTTGCAGATTCCTCAGAGCGGAGTGCTACAAGTGCGGTAAGAAAGGGCATATTAGAGAAGTGTGCAACAGTGGTTCTGCTGAAAACAGACGACAAGAAATGGACATCGATGAGGTGAGCGGGCACGTCAGAGAAGGACGCAGCAGTGGTTATGCCGAAAGCCAGCGGCAAGAAAGAGGCATCGATGAAGGGGATGGTGATTGTATTTATTCAGTTATGCAGTGTGATGACAAAAGTAAATTGTTTGTAAACTTGGAAATAGGTGGTAAATCTGTATTATTCCAGGTGGATACAGGTGCAGCAGCAACTCTAATAAGCATGACTACTTATGAGCAGCTGGGTTCTCCGCCTTGCGCCTCGCTGAACACAGTTTTTTATGGATATGCTAGACAGAGAATCAAGACGAAAGGTAAGATAAGCCTGCTAGCGAAATACAAAGCGATGGAAAGACAAGTAACACTGGTGGTTGTGGACAGTCGTGATGCGGTTAACATTCTAGGAATGGATGTTTTCACAATTTTTGGATTTACGGTTCAGGACGCGTTTGTCATTCAGACTAGCGCCCTGCCAAAGGAGGTAAAGAATGTGATAGATTTGAATTCAGAAGTTTTTTCGGAGCAATTGGGAAAATGCAAATTTTTTGAGGCGCATTTGCAGTTGAAGAAAGATGCCACCCCTAAATTTTTTAAAGCACGACCTGTTCCCCTGGCAGTGAAAGATAAAGTAAAAAAGGAAATCGACAGGTTAGTAGATTTGGACGTCTTGACCCCCGTCAGTACTAGTGCATGGGCAACTCCAGTAGTCATAGTAAAAAAGAAAGACGGTAAAATTAGAATGTGCGGAGATTTCAAGAGCACCGTTAATGCGCAACTCATGGTAGAGCAGTTCCCCATCCCCAGAGCAGAAGAGCTTTTCAGAAGCTAGCGGGCGGGCAGAGATTTTCAAAAATAGATTTGCGGGACGCGTATCTGCAGATCCCGTTAGATGAAGAGTCTGCGAACTTATTGGTAATTAACACACCGTTCGGGCTTTACCGATACAACCGGTTGCCTTTCGGGGTCGCTTCAGCTGCGGCTATTTTCCAGCGCTGCCTGCATACGCTGACAGCCCAGGTGAAGGGCAGCGCCAACTACCTAGATGATATAGTGGTAACGGGCGAGTCGGAGGAGGAACATCTACAAAA
Organism: Acheta domesticus; assembly: GCA_031308135.1. Lineage (NCBI taxonomy): Eukaryota > Metazoa > Arthropoda > Insecta > Orthoptera > Gryllidae > Acheta > Acheta domesticus. The sequence continues at coordinate 184,196,766 of JAHLJT010002406.1, forward strand.
CTTGAATCTCTTATTAAAGACTTTAAATGAATGGGGCCTAAGGGTTAACTTGGATAAGTGTGATTTTTTTAAAGAACAGATTACTTATCTAGGTCACGTGTTGGATAGCTCGGGGATCAGGCCAACCGGAGAAAACTCAACGGCGATTCAGCAGCTTCCGGTTCCTGTTAATTTGCAGCAGCTACAGTCATTTCTGGGGAAGATTAATTACTATGGCAAATTTATCAAGAACATGGCGGAAATAGCAGCACCCCTCAATGCGTTGCGTAAGAAAGGCGTAAAATGGCATTGGTCGGCAGATTGTGACAAGGCATTTCGGAGGTTGAAAGAGAATTTAATGCAGGCAGTTAAATTGGAACATTTTTTGCCAGATAGAACGACTATACTAGCTGTAGATGCATCAGAATATGGTATTGGGGCAGTCCTTTCGCAGAAGGATGCTAAGGGTGTTGAGCGGCCAATTGCTTGTGTGTCAAAAACGTTGAATGTTCACCAGAAGAATTACTCTCAGATAGAAAAAGAAGCTTTAGCAATTGTATACGGCGTGAGAAAATTCAACGAATACTTGTATGGGTCAAAGTTCATAATCATTACTGATCATAAGCCGTTGGTGTCTTTGTTCTCGCCACACAAGCGTATCCCAGATAATACGGCGCGTAAGATGCAAAGGTGGGCGCTTTTCCTGTCTGATTATAGTTACAGGATACTTTACAGATCTACATATCAGCATGCTAACGCAGATGCACTATCCCGTCTTCCGCAAGGGCCGGATGCAACTTTTGACTCTGAGGACATCGCCTGTCTCCAGCTGGACCAAGCCGAAGAGGAGGCAGTATCAGGTTTTCCAGTCTCGTCATATCAAGTGGCAAAGGAAACAAAGAAGGATCCGCAGCTCAGGCAAGTGCTGTACCACGTGCAAACTGGTTGGTCCAGCGCGCATAGGCGAACCAGGGCGCTGACGGAATGGTATAAGCTCCAACACAGGCTGTCGGTTAAGGGCGGCGTATTATTACTGGCTAGCGATGAAGGAGTTAGGGTAGTGATTCCGCATAAGTTGCGACCAAAGGTATTACGCCTTTTACATGAGGGTCATTGGGGTATAGCCAGGACAAAGCAAGCAGCCCGCCGTTATTGTTATTGGCCAGGAATAACCAAAGATATAGAGGAGATGAGCAAGCATTGCGAAGCATGCCAAACTAGTCAGGCAGCGCCGAGAGCGGATTTAAGCTCATGGCCCCAACCCTGCGAGCCGTGGGACCGCATACATGTAGATTTTGCGGGTCCTTTCTTAGGGCATATGTGGTTGTTAGTAGTGGACGCATTGTCAAATTATCCGTACGTGATGCGCATGCAACACACAACTGCACCACATACAATAGATGCTTTGAAGAAAGTTTTCGTAACAGAAGGCCTCCCACGAGTATTGATCTCCGATAACGGCCCGCAGTTCATATCAGCGGAATTTCAAAAATTTTGTAAAAGTAGCGGGATACAGCACATTTTGGCTCCACCGTTCCATCCTCAGTCAAATGGAGAGGTGGAAAGATTAGTGCAGACGTTCAAGTCAGCCATGCTTAAAGCAACTAGAGCGGGTGCATCAGTAGAGCAGGCGTTACTTAGCATGTTGACCACCTATAGGACGTTACCAAATATGTCAGGTAGAAGCCCCGCTCAAGTATTGCATGGTCGGCAGCCCCGTACCTTATTGTCCTTGTTATTTCCGGAAGAAGTGCCAGTGTCAACCAAAGGCGCTAAATTCAAGAGAGGAGATAAGGTACTGGTAAGAGTGTACGGAAGTAATTGTAAGTGGCAACCAGCAATAGTAACTGCAATAAGAGGAGGCAGAGTTTACGTCCTCAGGACAGAAGATAGATCAATATCTCGGCATCAATCACAGATTAGGAGACGGTACTACGATTCTGTAGTAGATAAGCAACAGGCGGGGGGGGCAGCGCAGAGCAGGGCAACAGAAAGTGTAATGCGTTTTCCCTTTTCAAGCCAGCAGGAGGAGCGGCCCACACTGGATTCCGGCGCAACCATCGAGGAGCCATCTCTACAGTCGCAGCAGCGGCCGGCATTGCGGAGGAGCAACCGACTGCGTCGTTTCACCCCCTACATCACAACTTCGGTGGGGAGGGTGTAGTATGCGGACGGCAGTTCAAAGTTGCCGCGCTAACTGCGCGGCAAAGAGCGCCGGCAGCATGTTCCCGCCTCCGGCAGCGCGCAGCACAGAGCGTCGGCATCAGGCGCGCTGAGCTTCGTCAAGCGCGCCAAGGGTGTGCTCAGAAACCAGCCACGCCTGTTACCTGGGCTCCGCGCACTGGTGAACCGGCCAATCAGGGGAAGCCGCGGGAAGCCTTGCGCGGGAGCTGGCCCAAATAAAAGGACGCCGACGGAGGATCACCGGCAGTAGAGCGCTCGGCGTGATTTCAGCCAGATGGCATATTGTTTTTTAGTATATGAAGTTTTGTGGTAACTGTACATAGCGGCCGAGTTGGCCCAGATTTTTGTAAATAAATATTCTTATGGAAAGTGAGTGTTTTTGAGATATAACAGGTCTATTATAAACAGTGTCAATGATTTGCTAATGTTTCCTAAAAAAATTCAAAACAATCATCGGTGAGCTTGTGATACCCCCCCCGGCAATGCTAAGATTAAATGAGGACGAGGGTTGGCCTCGAATGGCACTTCTTTTTGTCGAATAGCACTTCATTTGATATCTGTATAGTGGACCGGGAGAAGTCTAAACTAGGGTGAAGGACGGACACATGCAAGTTACCCAATTACTACTTTAAAAACGTGTACTAAATGATCAGTAAAAATTTTGAAAGTATGTAAACGTACACATTAATAATATTATATTTCAATTATATTTCAACAGTTATATTTAAAATTTTTAAACAAAAAAATCCATACACTTTATAATACACATATTATTGTTAATTTTTGCATGATTTAAATATTTTAAGTATACTGTCTCAAAAATTGTGATTGCACTCTTTAATATGGAGTAAAGTTTATTTTGGGGTATCTTTCTGTTTTTGCAAACATTACACAAATGTAATTTTTCGAAAGATCCCTCACACCTTTAATATTCTCATTACTATAAATTTCTAAACACTATTGTTTTTTTAAGCAAAAGTGCTTCAAATGACTTCTAATGAAGTGTTTCGAAAACTAAAACATTTTCTGTGAAAAAGAGCTTGAAATTTCGCGTTTTTAGTAGCGCTTAAACGCTATTTTCTTTAAAACGGCTCCAAATTTTTCGAATAAAATTGCCATTTAGGACGATATTTTACTGTTCTGTAATATTTTAAAATTAATATTTCTGTTATACCATTAGGAAACCGAAAAATTAAGAAAATGTCAAATAAATGTACTTTGGGCGGTGATGGCAGCTGGCACGAGTATGAAGCAATTCCGAATAGCTAGCCCAGACCCAAGGAAGTATAAAACTAATACGGGGAAGTCTGTGCCATTCTGTAGCACCACTATATATAGATATATTCTGTAACACCATATATAGAGATAAAAACCGAAGGCAAGTGGTCCAAACGCGGGTAGGAGCTAGGGCACGACTGCCCGTGTGGGGCAAGAGGTGTATGAAGTTGGCGGACTGAATTTTAAAAGTCGCAAATACTTGTAGAGTACTGAGTAGACAACAAAGAGTTCTCGAAAAGCTTCGAAACAAGTTCTGAAAAAATTCCAAAATAATCATCAAAAATTAAATTCAAAACCAAAAGAAAGGGATGCAGGCAAAAGTGGGAAAAATCAAACTGTTCTAGAAGTTCATATTGTAGTCAAAGGATTCTACAGTTCTCAAAACATCAGACAAAAAACTCAAAAAATGACAAAATTATTGACAAATATAGTTTCCAATTTCCGAAAAAATTTTCATAAAAAGGACCTTAAAATACTGAATAATTGCTGTTTGATGTCGGACGAGAAAAGTGTGTTTGAACATTCTCTAGGACCCTTTGTTCTCTATCCAGAACTGGGGTCAGTTTTGAAGAAATATAATTTTGTGTTTTTAGAAAAATACAAGTTTATCTTTTCAAAAATTTTCTTATTTTTTGAGTTTTTTGTCTGAATGTTTGTGAGAACTGTAGAACTCTTTGACAGCAATATGGACTTCTCAGAAAATTTTAATTATTCCAACTTCGGCCCGCAGCCCTTAAATTTATTTTTTGTGATAATTTTGCACAATTTTTTTTCGAAAGTTTTCGAGAACTCTTTGTTCGCTACTCAGAACTCTCCAAATATCTGTGATTTTCAAAATTCAGTCCGCCAACTTCACCCACCTCGGGCCAAGCTGCGCCCGCCGCCAGAGCGTCACGCGGCGCCGCAAGCGCAGTTGCGCGAGCGCAGTTGGGCGGTTGCGTGCGGAAGGCGGACGCGCGGGCCGGGCGGGGCGGGGCGGGGCGGGGGAGGGGGTGCGCAAAGAGGATGCGCCGTTGCGACAGGTGGAAAACGAGGATGCAGCAGCGGCGGCGGCGGCGGCGCCCGCGAAGGACGGCCGGAGGCTCCTGCGCGCACGACGCGACGCGGTGGCGCAAAGCCCGCGCACGCCAGCCACACATACACTCTCACCCACACACACGTGCGCACACACACGCACGCACGTACTCACACGCACGCCCACGGAGGCTGACTGCGCAGCTTCACTACAGAACCGGCAGCGTATAACCGATTCTGACCGTTCCCTCGCGACGTGCTGTGCTATGTCATGTGACCAGCTCCGAAGCAATCACCTCGCGAGAATTTGTTTACTTTCTCACGGCTAGGGTTCAGCGTTGCCGCTCATCTCACTCACACGAAGTCGCGGAGGCGATAAGGTTCGGCTGGGACGAAGGTTATGAACATAATAACAAGACGTGTGATCGCCTGTCGGTAAGAGGAAGTGTTTTGAGATTTCATTAATCTCTCATGTACGTGGTACCATGTGCGTGGTAATGTGTGGCAACAGAGCGTCGAACGGTCGCAGTCGCTTATACGCTGCCGGTACTGTAGGGGATTCTTTGCGGGACAGAGTCGGTCCCGGTCCAAAAATCAGTCGCGATTGTGCATGTCGCCGACAGCCGCATTGTTCTTGTCCCTGTCTATTATGCCTAGGGAAGAGCAAGTTTCCTAATCGTGCAGATCACGCGCCTATAACGTTTGAGGATCAAACATTTGTCAATACGTTTTTAGCCGGCTTGCTGATTTGCTGTATTTTGCCTCGTGACGACTACCTGTATTCCCATCTATCAGTCTTAATGGCTTTCTGACTGCCAACCTGCCAGTCTCGGTCGAACTTTATGAATGTTTGCCAGTTTCTGTTTGGATGTCTACCTGCCCGACTGATTCTCTGACTGATCTGACATCCCCGCTGACCTTAGAGCATAGCTGACTCGACTAGTCCGAACGTAGGACTGGCCATCCGTCTAGCCATCCATCTGACTGGCCGTCTGTCCGGCGATCTAACTGTCGGATTGTCTGTCTGGCACTGCTTCAGAGAAAGGGAGTAAACCTACTACTACTTTCTAGAATCTTAGTCATTACCTATGACAGTATTTATTCTATAGATCCATGAAAATTGGGCTACTAATTCAATCTGTGGTTCCACAGACCCAAATGACACTATAATACTTAACGAAGAATTAATAGATACAATATTGATTATAGCACATTCTAATTTATAGTTACAGCCATTATTCAAAAGCCGAAATGAAAATTCCAGTGTAGTATATTGATATTTATTGCGTGTCAGAAGATTTGTGAGTGAATATTTTCTTATGAATTCTTTCAAAAAATGCTCAGTTCCTCGTACTCATAATTCAGTTTTTATGAGTTAGGCTGGGATCCCAGAACTTAAGAAAACGTGCACAAAATACACTTCTCGCCATAGTACGCCGCACACACGTTTTGAACTTTCTTGACGTAATAAAAAACAAAAATAACTCTGATGAATAGTTATGTTAATGACAAACGTTCCTTAAAATATTGTTAATGATTATGATACTTCAAAATTTCACCTTTCATAGATTTGTTCACGCCATCATTAAATATACAATTTAATTATACCGTGGTGTTGGCTGATGCAGAGTACTGATCGTTTTCAATCCATAATGAACACTACCAACATTCTGGTTCAAAAATGTTTGTATGCTCACTTACAAAACCGTGTTTTTCGAAGAGAGAAATGTTGAATGTATTGGATGCGTATTTAGCATAAAAAATGTATTGGACTTCTACTATTTAAGACCATTACATATGTACTAAAACTCAACTAGAGATATCTTCCATTGAAATTTCACAAAATAATATTGCCAGTTAAGATGTTTGTATTCCATATTTTAAAATTCTAATGAGAGTCACATTTTCCTTACATCATACCAAAATGCAACCTGAGACCCTTGTGTCTAAAGGCTAGTAGATCAAATAACTTGATAATTGGATCTTCGGACAATCAAAATGGCTTTTTAAAACTAAATTGATGAAAGGGAATCCGGTAATTTGTCATGTAGTGGCTATTTTATGGACACTCATAAATGTAATATTACCTTCCGTTTGTTTTTTATAGAGAGATCCCAATATTCGAATAAACGCATTAAAGAAAAAATTGTGAATGATAGCAATCGAGGAAGAAAGTTATACTCTTTTGAATTCTATGCACTTAAATTGCATTTCGTATTTTTCATATTTTAGAAGGAATGAATGCATTGTGTAAAGAGTATTTATTTAATATTTCATTGCTGTTTAAGCAAATTTAGTTGTAAGTATTGTGACGAGTTATTCTTCGATACTCCGGTACGTTAGATTCGAATTCAAATGAATCGGTTTGTTCTCGAGATTACGTTTAGAGTTAGAAAAAATCAGAAAATAAAATAAAGTTTTGAAGAAATTGGAGGTAATTGCATATTTCATTATTTCATATTTTATTTAATCGCATAGTTAATTTAATTGCAAGTTATTAAAATTGAAAAAGTATTACGAGGATTTAATCTTACGAACTTTCTTAAACAGATCGCGTAGTTACAACGTTACAACGTTAGTTACATGCCGTGCGAACGGATAAATAAGTAACTCAGATAATCAGTCGTTACTGACTTGAAATTTTGTTTTTGGCTTCTCTTTTAATTATGTATCAACAAAAAAGGCACAGAGAAAGGGTTACATTGTCATTATATTTTCACAATGATGTTTCAAGAAATTATTTCGTAATATTCGGAGAAGATCGCTCCAACATGAAGATGCTTCGAATGTTTCAAACCTGAAATTATAGAGCGTTTTTTTTGTAGCAGTGTTCTTTCCGGCAGAGATCTCAGTGTTCAACTCAAAGCAGCTGATTCGTTTGCAAAACGTATGCCTAAAGTTTCAACATAGAATGATGCATTCATCATTAATTTCCTTTCCTCCAGCACACGTTGGTAGTTTCATCATATGCGAATTTAATCAACGGAATGAAATCCGCGGACAGGAATTTATAATAGTTTTGGAATCCGTTTAACAAATGTTTATATTATTTTGAATTAGGAAGTCAATGAAATCGTGTTGTCGATGACATCGTTTGTATCTCGCCTTCCGGCTGATTTGCCGGTCCTATCCCTGGTCGGAGGCCACGTCCAAATATTGGGTCTGCTCCATCCCCTCCGCTACCGACCCGCCCCGCCCCGCTCCGACCCGTGGCTTATCTCTCCGTTCAACCTGTCACCGCTCTGTACCCCTCCTTCGCGCATTGATGTGCCCGCATTCTCACAACGCAGCTAACCCCACCGCCCCGCCCCGCCCCCCGCCCCGCCCCTACCCCGCCCCGCCCCCCGCCCCGCCCCCCGCCCCGCCCCCCGCCCACGCCCCCGCCACCCGCCCCCCGCCCGCGCCCCCCGCCCGCGCCCCCCGCCCGCGCCCCCCGCCCGCGCCCCCCGCCCACGACCCCCGCCCGCGCCCCCCGCCCACGCCCCCCGCCCACGCCCCCCGCCCACGCCCCTCACCCACGCCCCCCGCCCTCCCTTTGGGCTTCGGCCCTCCGCCCCACTTTTATCCGAGCTCTCAGGGTGGGGCTCCTCAGGACAGAGACGGGAGCAAATACTTCCTTGACTATTTTCGCTTCGTCTTCTTCTGGGTTTAATTACCAAAACACCTATTTGCTTCAATGCTTACGGAAAAAATTATATTTTCTGAATTGGTATTTATGGAGACGTTATGGAATAGTTATGGAGGCTTTTAAGATACGTGAAAATGATCGAAATTAATGGAAATCCTCTGAGTCCTCTTGGCTTTTCCTATTTTTGTTTGCTAATCACACATCTCACAGCACTCCTGGGGCCAGACGTGAATACGTATTTGAATGGAACTGTTAGGCAGAGGGGAGAATCGCCTCCTTTGAAGTGCCATCTAGAGGCTTGTCCTGAAGGTCTGTGTACCGTCCTCCATGGGGCAGGTACGTACGCGTCCTCGCTTAGACGAAATTGACCCTCCCATACACACAATCAACGGGTGTGCCTGAACCGAATGTACAGGAATACGGTCCCAGAGCTGCGAACTGGAGACGCGGGAAAGTAGATTTCTACCATTATGGCCCCCAAGGCACAATTCTCAATTCAGGAATGGCCAGCATTAGGCAGCGTGTTTCCATCGCCTATATCCTCAGCCCACCATCGAGGTGGATCAGAATCTGATTTGGTGTGAAGACGGGGCCGCTCCTGACCTCTCTAACTCTTCCTCCCGTGGGATTTAGGAAGTTGGGATGGCTGCCTCTCAGCTAAGAGTTACCAGCTCAAAGGTTGGTCGGTAGAGAGATATGCTTCACTCTCCGTCCGCTCACCTCCTCAATTTCTTCTCAGTCAAGTATCCAAAACCGTGAGAACACACAAACCCAACAAGATACCCACGAGGACCAGCGCTTCTCACGCTTTCTTGCACCACAGCGCCCAATGTAAGATGCGGATATCATCGATTGCTTCAGTGATTCAGTGCGCTCATTAGTCCCGTAAGTGTCGTACATGCTCGTATCGCGTGAAGTAACTGTGATCTTTCCCCGCTGGCTGGCGAGATCCAGTGCCGACGTAGGAAGACTTGAAAGGATTTTCCCCACTTCAAAACCACTAGCGTGGCCCGCTCCAGCCAGGACAAGCTCTAAGCTTCCAACTGGTCTCCCGACAAGTGAGGTAGTGCAGTGCATGTGAGGTTGTGTGTGTAAGTGGTCAATATAGGACAAGAAAGACAGACGGAAGAGAGCCTGCGGACTGTGGCCCGTTTGTTAGGGTACTGCTTCGCCATTCTCGTGGTATTGATCGGACAAACCACAGAAAAACTACCGATCAGAGCAGCCGGCCGCTGTAATTCTCCTCCAGACAGCGACTGAATTCGACCTATCTCTCCAACTAGCGAGGAAAATCGTCCAGTGCAGAGGCAGGAGGCGAGTGACGCCGCAGAGGCGGTGGCAGCGCTGTCGAGGCTTTTGCCTCCTGGCGCTCCGCTCAGCGTGTGTTGTGGCTGCCGCCGCCCTTCTCCTGCGGTCGCGTGGCGCAGCACAGCCTTTCACCCGCAGCTGCGCGCCCGCCCCGCCCGCACCGCCCCGCCCCGCCTCGCCAACCCCGCCCCGCGCCGCGCGATACGCTCTCCGCCCCGTCCCGCCCCCTTCGGCTCAGAGGCGCACGATGGCACGCGCTACCAGAAACAACGCGCAAAAATACCTTCCTTCGATTGATTTGATAGTTAGCTGCTAGAAGTTTCGTGCAAATAGCGACTGAACTCGACTTCGCTGACTAGCAAGTGTCGAAAATCCTGCCGCCGTCGGGTATGGAACCTAGGACCTCCGGTCAGAGGGACTGCAGTGACAACAGATGATGCACTGAGCCACCTCTTCCAGTCCTTCCTTCGATAAAGACAATCAATCGTCTATCAATCGGCGCGACCGCTGAGGGATGGATAGTTGTTTCGTGAGGTTGCCTCCTCCCTTCGCATTTAATCAGACTGAAATGCACTCTGTAGACAAATAGCTCGACTGGAGAATCCCCAACCTCTTCTCCGACTCAACTAGCGAACAACGCAGGTGATAATACTGAGATTGATTGATTTGTGGTTCCGGTTTGCTGATTAGTTAGCGTCTCCGAGCGCGTCATCTGCTATGGTCATTAGACCCGTGCAAGTAATACAAGTAATATCTTGGGAGATGGTGGTGGTGGGCCTCACGTCCTGGATGATAAATTCCGAGGTAATAAACCGGATTTGTGTGTGTGTGTGTGTGTGCGTGTGTGTGTGTGTGTGTGTGTGTGTGTGTGTGCGTGTGTGTGTGTGTGTGTGTGTGTGTGTGTGTGTGTGCGCGCGCGCGCGCGCCACTGGCGGCCGGTGTGTTGCGAATTAGGAGGTGCAGTTTGTATGACCGAACTATCTCATACATTATTTTATCTCTTCGAAATATTTTTGAACGAGGAAAACTACGGCATGGAGGAGGGTACAACCAATTTGAACGTATCGTGATTTTAATCCTTGTCTAATACAAATTTTCCGTTGATAGCGGACGATACAATTGTTCTCACGCAAAAATAAGAGTTTCTTTTTAAATACTTCCTGCAAATGAAACAGTAATTTATGAAATCAGATGAAAGGGTTGGTATTCTTAACTTACTTAGTAGCCGGGGACTCTCCCGAACTAATGGTAGTCGTTTTGTGGCTTCCAAGCAGTAGAAAACTGACGATGATGGCTAATCCATCGAAAGCTGCTCTTCTTGAAATAAACAATATTGTTGGCAATGACAACTCCTTGATATTTCAATTCTTCATTTGTTGATTGTTTTATATTCATTTCAGTTCAATTTTGTTTTCATACTTTTTGGACTTGCATTGTACTTTGACATTTTTATTTACATTTATTATTTTAACTTTGTTGCTAAACAATTATTTGTTTAAATTAGTACTTGAAAGCAAACTGTATGAGTAAAACATGCGAATTTGTAAGGTTTAAGATGGAAGATTATGGATGAAACCCAGGTATCGTCTCCTCAACAACAGCATTTACCGCCGCAAGTAGATTACGTAGCTACAAAACAATAACCACACATCTAATAAGAGAAAGAACAATGCACATCCCCTAGCACTCTTTCTCCTTGTCACTTGTGTTTCGTAGGAGACAACTTCGCAGGAGACAACACATAGCCTCCTTTTCTACGTCCTCAATAGAAACACGCCGGCGCTTCACAGAATAGCGCGTTTGTAAATGAGCGGTCATCAGTTGCGGAAAAAGTTTCGAAGAATCAGAACCGTACACGTCTTGCAGTCTGGAGTCCCTTACGAGAATTTCAAATCGGAGAACTAGTCTGGGCTCGAGATCATCGGCAACCATGAAACAAATGAAGGGCCAAAACAGAACCTCAAGTGTTGAGTCCAAGTGCAGTCCACATATAGATTGGCATTGGCAAGCGATGTCAGGATCATGTTCGTCAGCGTAGAATGGTCACCGAAGATGTATTCCTTGCACTTCCGGTGCCTGCATATGCGGAAAGTAAACCTGCAGCCGTCCGAGTTGCATAGGCAGAAATAAGATCTCCGGAAGATTCATTTTTGAGGGAGTTCGTCTGTAGTGTAAAGGTCGTTCGTCTGTGAAGATTTCTGGTTAATAATTTTATATTCCTAATAGCTTCTGTTGCTAGGCAGGAACAAACTACTACGTTACAGTAGGAATTAGGGTAGATTAAAGCACTAGAGAATCTATTGCTATTGTAGACGCTGTGTTATCGGTCACGTCACCACGTTCTTTAGATCGACAAGCATTGGAACAACGTCTTTGAAACAAAGTATTTCATAAAATTTGAATTGGTCATTATATAATGTACGCTTTTAGAGCCTTTCAAACCACTGAGTTTGTGCAAGAGTCGTGTGAATTGAAGAGTTTCGCAAAAAAATTAATTTTTTCCACGTATTAGTTTTCCAAACAGTCGTGCCTGTGTGGCTGAGATACATCAGCAGAAAAGTGTAAAAAGAATCAACTTCCGCGTCTTTCAAACACGGCGGCGCTGCTGTGCCTGAACCACACGATTCGGACAGACTTGGAAAAATTAAGATCTCGGCTGCCCGGGTGTATCGTTTGCATCAATTGAGCTGCCACGCCGCGTACTAGGCTGTGTAGCCGACGTTTCGACCATCTTTTTTCGCGGTCTTCATCAGGGCTGGTCCTAGTACGCGGCGTAATCCGGACAGCCGAGATCTCAACTCTGGGTGCGGAAGCCTAAGACAAGGGTCCTTGACTCTATGCCCGCGGGCACAATGGCGCCCGCAAACCGTTTTAGATGTGCCCGCTGCTCATAAAAGCCGCCACGGCGCTGTGCGATTGTAAAGGTTTTCACCTTTCGGAGAAGTATTTGATTTTTGGTTAAACGTTTATTTTGGCACCAAACAACCATGTTCCTTTATGAAAACATGTGTGAAGTAAGATATTCACTAACGATCGTCGCGTCATCAATGTTAATAAATGTTGCCAATTTATTTTACATAAAAATACAAGCAACGATTTTCATGTTTAAATTGTATATTTTAATTAAGCATTGGTTTTGGTATTATTGCCAATGTCCAACTACAAATATACTTTGAAAAAATTAATGGTGCCCGCCGCTTCATTGGCACTGTAGTATGTGCTCTTAAATGCAAAAAGGTTGGGGACCGGTGGCCTAAGACTTCATTGGAAAAATGAACTTCTCCCGCTCCGCTTTCAGCGTGTTCCAAAGCGCGCGCCGTGCGACTGCGGCGGCGGCGGCAGCGAGAGAGTGCGCGCCCACGCCCATTCATTGCGCACTCGACCAGCGCACACCGCCCCGCCCCGCGCCGCCCCGGGCGCTCGGTGCGCTCAAGGCCGCGAGACGGAGCAAGTGGGGCGCTGCCCCGCCAGGCAGCCGAGCGCAGGCGCTTCCGGAACAGCGCCGCCTCCAGCGCTGCCCTCGCAGGCACGCAGGCAGACACGTAGGCAGGCAGGCAGACACGTAGGCAAGCAGGCAGGCAGGCAGAAGACAAGCAGATATGTATGCAGGCAGGCAGACACGTAGGCAGGCAGGCAGACACGTAGGCAGGCAGGCAGTCAGAAGACAAGCAGATATGTATGCAGGCAGGCAGGCAGGCAGACACATAGGCAGGCAGGCAGACACGTAGGCAGGCAAGCAGGCATCGTACATGCAGGCAGGCAGGAAGACAGGCACGTAGGCAAGCAGGCAGGCAAGCAGACAGGCGTCGTACACGCAGGCAGGCACACACGTAGGTAGGCAGGCAGGCAGGCAGGCAGGCAGAGACGCAGGCAAGCAGGCATGCAAGCAAGCAAGAAAGAAAGCAGGCAGGCAGGCAGGCAGGCAGATATACAGATAGGCACAGAAACTGAGTGGCGGATAGGCAGTCAGACAGGATACACTGGCAGGTAGGCATACATGCAGGGAAGGGAGGCAGACAGACACGCACGCACGTACGTACGCACGCAGGCAGGTAGGTAGGCAGGCAGAGAGACAGACGGACTGACAGACATACAGATATGCACAGAAACTAAGAGGCAGACAGGCAATCACGCGCATAGGATTCACAAGCAGATAGGCATACATGCAGGCAGACATACATGTGAACAGATGATCAGGCAAGGATGCAGACAGCTTTTAACCTTCACGCCTGGCTTTAGCCAGTTCAGTTCCGATACCTTATTTTCCTTATTCTGATAGACATTTTCAGTCGCTCTCAAGGAGACCTAGTAATGTCTAGGCAGGCTTTGCTGTCTCTATCACTCTGTTAGCTTTAGTTATTATTATTTATAATAAAAATATTTTTCTTCTCCAGAACGTACCTCCCTCGCTCCGTTGTTGCTCTTGAAATCAAAGACAGGTTTTTGTTGTTTCCATTACGTTCAGGGAAATACAATGTGTATTGTATTTGCTCTGTTTTTGAAATATTGATGTCACTCAGGTTTATGACAAAGCAATGTTTGCTTTAGTAAATAAGCGTGTAAATTCTTTGTTGTACTAACATTTTTTTTTACTAAAACAAGTATTTAAAAGCAAATATTTCAAATGTAATCCTGAGTAGGCCTCTTTATTGTATTTTCTGAAATAATAAAAGTTTGTATGGCATTGAGGTTGAAAATTTCAATTCACTCGTTCGCTCGCTTTTATATGTTCGTTTTGTGTAAAAAGGTATTCTGGGATATTTTCAAAAGCAAAAGCCGAGACGGGTTATTAAAAATGGCATTGTGAACTTGAATAAAATTGTCCTTACTAGTGAGCTGGCTCCTGTATTAAATTTTCAAAATCCAGTTTCATAAATGCAGATACGGGCAGGACATTCGCTGAGGTAAATAAACAATATGATCGCTAGAGAAGAAAACGATGTGAAAGCCGTTCCGATCACGACTCTATTTCTCCAACAACAATAGAAGAATAGCAACTTTAAAATAACTATTAATGAACCAAATACCAGGCATTGTAAAAACACTCAAATTAGCCCAAACTAATTTTTAATTAGTAATAAAAAGTGTTAGTGTTGTAAGAGAAGAAAAATATTAGTAATGTTTTGTGAAAGTAACAATTCACTAGAACGTACTTTACAGAAGAAATAAATGAATCTTTAGTGTTAACTATCGTTATGCTTGCTTGAAATCTATTCCTTACAGAACTATTAGGGAATATATTGTATATACATGATTCCCTCTTGACAAACTGGTCTTAAAGCCGCAGAGTGAATCACAAGAACTCAACCTCGTAATTATATTGTGAAATGGGTATATTCTTGGAACAATTTATATAGAATTTCAATAGAACAAAAACAGATACAGACGTATACAAAAGGGATTGTGGACACAGTGCTGATGAAGAAGAAGGCGAATGAAGGCGACGCTGAATAAGGAAGAAACGGATGAGACCGGCGTTCGATTGAAAGAGCCTTTGATCCACTCTGTCCTTCACAATCTTAGTCCAAAGCTGAAGAACTCCACGAACCGAAACAGCAGCGTCGTTTAACTGTCCCAGGAGTGGGCGCGGTGCAAGGCAGCCAGAAGCAAGCTCACGTGTGGTCGCTTCATCGATTGATTGGTCGTGGTTCCGGGCGCGTCAACTAATGAGGTCATTAGTCCCATAAGTGTAGTGCGTATTTTCCCTGGGGACGTGGAGGTGATCTTTTCCTCGCTGGATGGCGAGATCCGGCGCCGATCTACCGTGGACTAGTGGGGTATTCCCCTCAACCAGGTATTTCCCACCAGCGAGGCATCTTCCCAGCTGCGTCATGCTCTTATCTCTCGGCATGTGTGGCAGTGTAGTAGCATGAAAGTGTATGTAAGGGGAGAGGATAGGACAAAGAAGAGGAAGGAAAGATTGCGCGCGGTCCGTGGCCCGTTTGTTAGGGTACTGCTGCGGCATTCGCCTGGTGTTGATCGGAGAAACCACGGAAAACTACCCATCCGAGCAGCCGGTCACTAGAATTCTCTTCCAGACAGCGATTGAATTCGACCTTACGGAATAGCTAGTGTCGGAAATCCTGCCTCCGTCGGGACTCGACCCTAAAACCTCCCTGTAAGAGGGACTGTAGTGACATCAGTTAATGCCCTGAACTACCTTTGCCGATAAGGAAGAGCAGGGCTATTTTGATGGGTATTAAGTAAGCGGCGATTATTCGGGCGGAGAAACAAGAAGCGAGGAATAAAAGTGAGGAGAGAGAGAGAGAAAGAGTACGAGGTAGGGAGACGACGAAAAGAGGGGATTACAAAGGGGTGGGGGATTCGCCTCGCGAGAAGGCAACACAGAAAAAGGGTGGGAAAGAGAGTGCGGGGAGGAAAGGGCCGAGAAATGTCAGATGGAGAGAGTTAGAGAGGATTACTGGGGCCAGATTAGAGGAATTGGGCTCAGAGAAGCGACGTTTGGAAGAGGAGGTTTGTCGAGAGCAGGGAGGGGAACCGGTGAGAGAAGGGTAGAACGGAGTGAGGGTGTGGATAAGGAAGAGGGGAAGGGTGGGGAGTCAGGGCGGTGGAAAGGGAGGATCTGAGGCCGGGAAAGAGGGCGAAAGTGAGGATGAGGTTGAGGTCGGGTGGGAGGAAGAGGAGGCAGGACTTATGTCTGACGGTTTCTTCCCGTTGAGGTCGGGGAAGAGGGCGCGGGGGAGGATGAGGTTGAGGGAGAGTGGGAGGAGGAGGAGGCAGGGCTAGGGTCTGCGGGCTTCGTCCCGTTGGGGCAGGCAGCTCCGCTGCTACCTCGCGTCGCGCCGCTTCGCGCACAACAGGTAACGGCTCCGGCGAAGCGCGGACGGAGGGGGCGGGGTGGGAGGGGGCCGGGGGAAAGAGGAGGGGGGGACTTCCCACAGGTCGCTCGCCTGCTGCCGCTGCGCATCTCACCTCCCGTCCGCAGAGGCCCTGGTCTGGAGCTCTTGGAATCGGCGCACTCCCGTTTCTGACGGTTCTTTTCACACAAGAAGACATTTATACTTAAACTGCGTTGATCAGATTTTCTCGTAGTCCAAGCAGAGATCACGTAAAATAATATCGAACTCGCGGCTACTATATTGCACACGTTTTAAACACCAAAACTGCCTTGGATATATTTCATTTGCATTATATTGCAGATTGAAACGTGAATGGGTTGACTTTTCCTTGACAGTAAACTAACTTTTAAAACCTAATACAATACTATTCATTTAAGGAGCAAGTTTGAAAACGTAAGTATTTTATTCATTTTATTTCTATATTTTTCAATGTTTGAATTGGCAACCGTGTCACTGTAAGAGTTAGAGTGTCCTCATTTTCACTGGTAGATGTTCTCGTTTTGAAATCTTGCGATCTGATAACCCCAGTGACGACGCAGAAGCGCAATAAACAAGACAAAACGCGACATTTGTGAAAAAACAATGTCTGTTTTCTTCATCCCAGGTCTGTTACATGAGCGTTTCCAGGCATGATGTAACGCGCAAGAGGTTGGCAGATGAGCAAGTTATTACATTGTAGGTTGCATGGTGGGAGAGGATGGTAGAAAGCGCAGCCTTGCTTCAAAGTCATTAACATTGCAAACACAATCATAACTATCTTACGATCATCCGCAGTAAATGTAAATCCTCTTCTCTTCATCACAACAAACTACTAAGAAAACGTTATTTGATTATTGTGCGAGTACTTGAAATGCTTTTCTGGGAGAAATTTGTGCACTGGCTCTTAACTAAAGGTAGGGCTAGGTTCTTGAGACCACCTCTTGCAAAATAAAAATAATCCCTTTTCAGTAAGGCAATAAATTCATAGTCAGGGATGGTACTTACAAATATTACGCCTCAATTTCGAAAATGTTCTATCAAAAACTTACGAAAATGTGTCAAATTTTTGTGAATAATATTCATAAAATTTCTAAAAATATAGCTGTATCTGTTAAGTAAAATTCATACAAAAAACAACAACAGCCACTCCGCCGACGAGTACGTAATGTTCCCATTCCACCATCAGGAAAAAATCTTGTCCTCTTTTAAATTGCGTGTCACTTAGCAGACATTGCTAAGCAATGTCTCATTATACTGCGAGTCTTCCTCATTTTTTTCTTGCCTAACATTTGTCCTGAGGAAAAGGAGTAAAATAAATGTCTACGAAGCGAAAAGTTGAAGCAGTACATATAAATACTCGTTCTAAGCAGTGTGAGGGTAAGAGGTGTTATCTCCCACATCCAAAGTATAACTATAATGTAAGAAATGCTAAGGACTATTCATTTTGAAAACACGTAGAAAGCATTATCTGAAAATTTATATTACACAAAAAGAATCCTCTAACACATTTTGCCTCCTTCTGTTGCAAGAGGACGTAGATATTGTTATTATTTTTGTTATTAATATTATTATTATTATTATTATTATTATAGTCCACTCAGTCCATTGTGAAAAAGGCCTCCTGAAGATTCACGGTCCGCTGCAGAGTATGCATTAGATCAGCCAATTCTAATATAATCACACACTTGAAATTTTCACATATTCTTTGTCCTATAAGTTTTTTCCATAATTCAGCCAACTGCAATTGCAGTTATCTTACTACCTATTCATTAACCAAATGCACACTACAAACAACTAACCTTAAATGTTCATGGCAAGTGTAACGATTTTGGAAAACCTATGTTAAGTATGCATCTGATAATGTTTAAATAATATCGCCAACAAAATGTATCTTCCACAAATAATTACGTCTGAATAACAATGTTAATAATAACTTTAAAACTCTAAATGTAGAAGATTTTTATGTTGGGGCATATTTAATTTAATTTGAATATGTTTACCATTGTGATCTTCTGTTTCCGCTTGCGCTTAAAGTTCCTGCAGTTGAAACAGATGCATCATGCTGCACAAATATTTCAATAGGCAAATTATTTCCCCCTTTTTCAGCTGCGCTTTCATGTTTGGCAGACTTCCTTTCGCACTCTAGAGAACAAGAATTTAGAGAGCCCTAGAGAGCACTAATATGAATCGTTGGATAAAGACCGACCCAGATATAAATACGTACTTAAATTCACTGATATTTAGAAGCGTTTTGTTTAATTCGTACGTTCGATGTCACTTATGTTAAAAAATAGCATTCAAATAAACTTTATTACACATGCGTATTTGTAATCATTCACCAACTCCTCAACTACACAAGGCTCGGAGACTGAATGTTACTCTACCGGCCCATTTCATTTCAGCAGCTCAGTCAGTAGCTTCCACGGAAGTCTAACTACTGACGGATCGTCAAATGCCAAATGTACCTTTCATCTATTGTGCATCCAAGCATTTGATCGCAGTACGGAACCTTATGGTGTATTGCCATCTCTTTCTATCCAATACAATTTTACATAAGACCCCCTCTTTCTATCGCAAGCTGTGTTGTTGCCAATTCGCAAGGCTCGGTGTTATTCGGCTCGTCCATCCTGTTTCACGCGCAAATATTTAACATTTTTACTACACGATAGCTTCAATTATGTTGATCATAGACAACTGAGTTTTTAACCAGTTATTCCCAAAACTTGTATAAATGTGATGGTTATTTTGTAATTGAGTTTAATAGTTAAGTTTCGAATAAATTAATTTTAAATTATAGCCAAGGGTTTACTTCTACATTTTGACGTCCTGAAATTGATACCATGCGAGAAACTTTTTTATTATTGAAGAAAAGCCCAAACTTCCCGCAAATGAAATGACACGGGAAGTCCAAATTTTGATATGAGGCCAACCACGTTTCTGTATGAATCATGGTTTTTGAGTTAGACGGTGACAATGACGATGATTTAGTGCGCTCGGAACGAACATCTCGTGTCGTTCGGAGATCTTCAATACGTCTGCGATTCTAAACAGGCGATGGGGAAAGCAAAAATAGAGTATTTATAGGTCGTTCCGGCAGACAATGGTCAAATATTCGTCAAAGTTTCATCGATCAGTACACTCGATCTTCAGCACCTTTAATCTCTTGTTGTGAGATTAGAATAAATTAAACGCCTGCATTATGTCCCGTTATTTTTTTCATTTGCGAGCTCAAACGGGAAATAATTTTGATGCTTTGCTTTTGAATATTGAGTATTCAAATATTAGAAAACTAAGAAACCTTTGGTCCAGAACAAGCAAATTCACCCAAAAATACTTTTTCTGAATTTTGGACGATATTCTATTCGTTACCAGATTCGTAATGTCAAAGGCAATGTTTATGAAGATTGTAGAAGAAGCAGAATTGTGACTGGAATAACCTTCAAACAGAAATATGCAGAAATGCAGCCTTTGTTGACAGATTCTAAATTTTATGCTAGAGACCATTTTCACCTTGTGGTCGGCTATAGCAATTGAATATTGTCATTCACAGGATGACAGGTAAATAAAAAGACCATTCCTTTTTTAAATCGCCTCATTGCTGCTACAGTATGTACAATTTTCATGAGGTGCTGAAGAATGCTTTTACAGTAGCGAACTCCCCTAGAGTTACAGATACAACAACCGGCACACATACATCAATTTTTCCTAGAGGTTTGTATAACTATCCTGACACCTAAAATTATATTTCGTCCTAAATGTGCAAACTATACCAACCTACTTGAAAATAGATCATACGTCATCAGTATTCAATGGCTTATACGGAACCTGATATTGTGTGCCCCAACCCCGCAGGGGGGGGGTCGTCACGACCTCTGGTGGAGCTCAGACGACCACCCGTACCTCTAGTGTTGCGACCCCACTCAGGTCGTTAGCCTAACGTGCAGACGATGCTAAACTCCTGGTTGACGGTTCAACCCGGCAACCCACCACTTGGGCCCCTGGCGCGTCGACCTCATGGCAGAATTGGGTGCAGGAGATCCCTCGGGGTGCTCTGAATCCCACAATTAGAAGCCCGGCGGTGAAACGACCATCCACAAGTTTGCCTTGGTCAAGGTTCCACACATATCGAGAGCCTGAAGGTGCAGGCAGTGGGTAGACGGAATAGGGGCTCCGAGGGCTTCGTGGTGGCAGGGGCCCGATACTCTGGGCATAGAGGAGGGACTTGGTGTCGTGGCGCATGCGAGTGGCGCGTCGTCATACAGGCGATATTGACTCCGGCACTAGCCCGGATAGCTAGTAGCTCTGAGCTGGCAGGGCGGCCTTAGACCCAGGCATTGTATGGGGAGGTTGCCGCGACGACTAACTGCGTTCCGGTGGGTTCCGGATGTTGGTCGGAAGGTATCCTTGTACACCCCACGACGGTGCGGATAGAGGCTAGCCCCTAATAAAGTACAAGTGCTGGGGTTATAAAATAACGTATACATATATATGCCCCAACCTCTACACAAGGAAGAAAAATAAACTCACGTTCCTTGATTAAAGTTAAAGGAGCAAAATTAACCCAAGTGGGAGAGTTTGTAGTCCTGTGACAAGAGGGGTTGCATAAAAATTCCCAGTCTTTACACATGCATATGGAATTTTTCTTGCATTCTTTGAGTTTAAGACTCGCCCTTATCCTGCACTGAGCCGAATCATGAAATAGAGAATGTATATATCGCTGAACTAGGGAACGTATGTGAATCTGAGCTAAAGTTTGTGATACATCTGAAAATGACGAAAACATTCGAGTTTTCAAGTCAAATTCCCGTTTTTTAGGCAGGTTTAAATCTATTATTTCCTTCGGTTTACAGGAAGTTCATGTTTGCTGACTCGTTGACGTATCCGTAGACCTATAATACTCATTCACTAAGTGAAGTTGTTCTGGTTATTTATACCTTCATAAGGTTGTTTACATACCCTCCGTACCGTTACCTCTGACGGCGAGGGCGTGGGGTTTGAGTCACGAAGGCGACGTGATTTTAGTCACTAGCTTTATCTGTAGGTCAAATTCTGTCCCCGATTGGAGGAGAATTCTAAGAGACCAGCTGCTCTGATCGGTTGTTTCCCGTGGTTTCTCCGATCAACACCAGACGAATGCCGGAGCAGTACCCTACCAAACGGGTCACTGTCGCGCGCGCGCAATCTTTCCTTCCTCTTCCGTGTCCTATCCTCACCCCTTACACACACACACACACACACACACATTCTTTACAATATCGCAGAAGCCGAGAGACCAGCCGGTAGCCTGTCCGGGCTGAAGCGGGGCCCCACTGGTAGGAAGTATCTGCTTGGGGAAAAAAATCCTTCAGAGGGGAAGTAAAGCCGACTGTCCCATGTTAGTTGATTTACTGCATTACAAAGATTTTTGAATGCAGCCTCTTAGCTAAATGAAGCCTCTTAGCAAAATTCAAATCGCCTGTTTCGTCGCCCTAGTAATGCCTTCTTTCTCCACTAGATGGTGAAATGAGCATAGCGGAACTTGCGTGGTCAGACGGAAGAGCAGGCATCATGTCCTGAGTTTCGCCACGTAAAATAAGGCACCAATTCAATTCTACGTGTGAGACCTCAAGGCATCAATTCAATTCAATCCATCGTGTAAGATCTCAAGGCATCAATTCAATTCAACGTGTAAGACTTCAAGGCATCAATTCCATTCAATTCAACGTGTAAGACCTCAAGTCATCAATTCAATTCAATCCAACGTGTATGACTTCAAGGCATCAATTCCATTCAATTCAACGTGTAAGGCCGTTGCCGGGCACAGCTCCTTCTCAAGCGGCGCGGCGCGGGCCTGCCAAGCTGCGCGAGAGTCCCCCACCCCGCCCCGCCCCGCCCCGCCCCGCCCCGCCCCGCCCCGCCCCGCCCCGCCCCGCCCCGCCCCGCCCCCCCCGCCCCGCCTCGCCCCGCCCCGCGGTGCGGAGGAATGCTCGCGCCACGTCCGGGTTTGGGCTGCCCACGGCCGCTCGCCAATCGGCCACGTCTCGCCACGTTCAACAATACACGAGGCGCACCGTGCCCCGTGCAGGCTGGTACGTTGATGATCGGCAGACATGTTTTGAATCAGAGCCGCGATCAAGACCGCTGTGACGTCGTGGGTTGGACCAGTGGCGTAGCTTCAGTTGGTGTCACCTGGGGCGAAGCTAATGGTTCCCCCCATAAATTGAGTATAAAAATATCTATTGCTGCATTGATTGTGCATTATTTTATTAAAAATACAAATATATCTGCACATGATATTTATTATATATTAAAAATTCTATGTAATGAAGAATAATTGCAATATAATTGCAATTCAATCATAGTCTATGTTTATGATTTAAAAGTATACTTAAAAATTATTTATATTAATTTAATAAGTAAACCATAAAAATTATATAATTCAAACAATTAAATTTTTAAACTACTAAAACTAAGAAAACTAACTATTAATATATACATTTTTAAGTTAATGCTTTAAATTATATAATTCCAACTTTAACATAATTTATTTTGTGTCACCCCTAGAATGGTGTCACCCGGGCGCGCCGCCCCCCTACTCCCCCCCTAGCTACACCACTGGGTTGGACAAATCACAGACAAGATGTCTTTGGTATACACACAGTTTATTTACGTATATAAGTGCCGTACCATTTACTTACAGGAGTATTTGCTCCCCGTTAGCATCTGGTAACTATGGAACGCATTGTCACATGAGCAGCTGACCCGCAAGCTTGCGGCCTCCCTGGCACACTGGCGACAAAAGTTTGAGGAACAATGTTGGCCCCTTTCTGGGCCCACCCGCCTTTAAAGCCGCCCTGTGACCGCTTCTCCCCCACCACTGCCGGCTGACTGTACGATGACTATACGCTGACGACCGACAGACTGTGCGATGCATCTGGCGCAAGTCGGACACCGTCCCTTCGGACCTGCACCCTGGGTCCCCGCATCTTGCGACCCATTGTGATACGTGAACGTTTATGCGTCTCTTAATATTTACGTGTTCACACGTGTTCGCCCTGCGAAGCGGACGCTAGACCGCGGACTTTCAGTAGCGGACGCTAGGCCGCGTCGCTCTGCGCAACGTATTCTCTCGCAAGACGTAAGGACCTGAGCGCCTTCTGTTCATGCATCACGAGCGAATCCAGCTGATTATTTTGCGGTGGGGCATCACAGATTTTTGTTAATTAATAAACATAAATATTATATTGTATGTTATTTTTGTATTGTATAGACAATACTATGCAATATTATTATTTAAATAATTACATGGTTTTAACATAAATAAATATTTAAATTAATATATGCCAAATAAAGAAAGAAAACAAAAGAAAACTCTAAGCCTTTGGAGGGGGTATGGCCCCATGGCTCTCCCTGGATCCGCCACCGTGTTTATTTATGTATTTATTTATTTACGTCAAAAATCGTTTAAAACTTTGTGTGACGAGCTATGGGGAGAAGTGAAATTTGTGCACATTTTCATAATTCTGTGATCTCTACCCTAAACCATATTCCAGTCGAATTTTGAATACAGAAAAAAGAGCGGTTTATTTTC
Organism: Acheta domesticus; assembly: GCA_031308135.1. Taxonomy (NCBI): domain Eukaryota; kingdom Metazoa; phylum Arthropoda; class Insecta; order Orthoptera; family Gryllidae; genus Acheta; species Acheta domesticus. Next base: position 184,220,566 of record JAHLJT010002406.1, read on the forward strand.
AAGTTTTGTTGCCAAATATTCGCTCCTATATAATAAAATCTATTTTCAGAGGTAAATTAGCTATCAATTTGTGTCCTTAACCCTCATCATGTTCTTCATGAAAGAATAATACTTTTTGCCGCGACAACATGGAAAACGATAATTTCAGTAATCATATTTCCCACTGAAATTCAGAAGACGTGCACAAATAATGAAGTTACATTTATGTCCAGAAGCAAAACAAGGGACCATCTCAGCATTTGCTCAAAGGATCAGGGAAACTGGGCGAAAAACCTGATCGAGATGGGGGCCATCGACCCAGAAGCTGACGTACAATACTTGTTACAGGTTCTTTAGAATTATACAGTCCAAATGGTAAATAATTACATTAATTATCATCGTTAAAATTAATGTTACTTTCCTATTGATGCTTGGTATAGTCTTGAATTCTATAGAAACAGTTATGCAACAGAAAATATTTTACTAGGGACTTACACTTTTCTATCAAATTGAATGCATCACGTCACGTGTCAGTTCGTTGCGTACAGTTGAAAGATACAGATTGCTTTCACTAGCAATTCGTTCCAACATCGTTACGAAAAACAATATTGTAAGAATTGGTTTAAACATGTCTGAATGTAGATGAAAACATCTAAGGGTGTGGGTGACGTCATCAAACGGATGTAAGGAGGCTGGTTTTAAATACTGAAATTCGCAGAGCACTCGTTTACTGTCATCAAGCTTGCGAATAAACTCGTAAAAACTATATTTTAGTAACAGAAATATGTAAGTAAGTAAGTAATAAGTAAATAAATATGTAAGTAAGTAAGTAATAAGTAAATAAATATGTAAGTAAAACAGAAATATGTAAGTAACATTTATTAAAAGGGAACTTTCAAAGTCCTCTTTTCCTGTATTCTTAACTCATAATTACACGGATATCATTCATCAAATCACACATTGACAAGGATAATAGGGTGCAAAACGACTTAAGCACAAGACAGCCAACACTTGTGAAATAAATGCGTATTCCTTCTATGAGTTAATCACTGACAACGCCTCAAATTTTGTTTGTCACCCACGAGTGTTAAAAAATAGCTCATATGACAATAAAAGACAATAACAAAACCAATAAACAACAGATAACTATAAATAACAACGACAAATCGCGCTTTCCTTCTTTCCACAGTTTAATTTAATTTACGTGGATATGTTTTTTGGGCGAGGGGCACATCTGGGATTTACGTGATGCCAACAAGAAATTGTGATCGGGTAACGTGTAGGCAACCCGCGGGACGCTAATGTGTTTCGACTAAGTGGGTTGCTTACATGCCCGTGATATTCCTTCCAGAATTTTTGCCTTCGTGTTTCATGGCAATTGACTCTTGTGTGGTAACATGTTATTGCAGTTGAGTACTTTTTCGTGAATTAAATAATGCCATTTTATGAAAATAGTGGTCGGTGTTTATTAATTTTTTCTAATTTCTTCCACTGAATTAATATTACGTAGGTTCCAGAGTTCTTTATATGAAGGAAATAAATTTGATTTAAACTGGTTTTAATTAATTAATATCTTTCCAAATTATAAAATTATTAACATTAATGTGTCATTGTTTTGTTGGAGGTCGTTCTGAGATATGCATGATAGCACGAAAATTGTGCTGTTTGTGGTTCTTGATTTTGTGAATTTGAAAGAGACATTAATACGGAAAAACTTTCATGATTGTTTTTCTACGTAAAAGAGACCTTTTTATTTTAAATTTGTCTAAAACAGTAAAAACGTGTTTCGTTGTTTCTTGAAGTAATTGAATTCCATACCATCGAATAAAACTGTCGTCCGGTTACTTTCCAATTATTTCGGTTTTCCTTTTCTGTCACTTGCTAGTGAGACTCTTCTGTTATCAATTAGCGTGCCTCTTCGGTGTTCGTACCTCTAATGATACTCCCATTGTGACACTCAAAAGCATATTTCCTTCCACGAACGTAAAGTAAGTATTTTCCTTTAAAATATTCTCATATTTCAATTTGTAAAGCCTTCTATTTTCACTTTCTGAGTATACAGACATTTGCAGCACTTCATGCCTCATTTAGTTTCACCCTTTATTCTCTAGTCGTTGAAACAGTTTGCCTTATTGCTGCTCGGAAAACAGCCAGCAATATCCTGGTTGATCCTGGCAATAACAGGGAGCGAGGACATCTGTAGGCAGAGGGGTGGGGATGGAGGGAGGGAAGGAAGGAGGGGGAAGCAAAACCGCCCGTAACCGAAGATCGAAGAGGCGAAGGAAGGGGAGCCGAGTCCCCGAACAGTGTCTGGCTCTTCCTCAGGAAATTGCCTCGCGTCGCCGCGCCGGGGCGCCTGACACCGACCTCTGCCGCAAGGAAGCTGTCGACGCGACGCGACGCGACGCGACGCGACGCGACGCGACGCGATGCACCGCTGCGAAGTGGTCCAAAAGATGGTCTCGAGGAGAAAATTCGCGGCACATAGCGCGACGTGTTCTACGTAAGCGACAGGAAGAAATAAAGACATTGACATTTTCACTTTGTGGCGTTAATATATTTTGCTATACCTCTATATTAACAAAATCAATAATTATGGAGAAATTCTATTTTATTTTGACATCATCGGATATAGTGAATCTCTGATAAAGAGAACAAAAATGTTACTTCCCAGAAATTTACTATAATCAGAGTCGATTCATTCATTGTTAATGATTCCGGTCACGTCAATTAATGAGGTCGTTAGTCCCGTAAGTGTAGTGCGGTTTTTTTTCATCGGGAGGTGGCGGTGATCTTCCCCCGCTGGATGGTGAGATCCGGCGCCTACCTACCGTCGACTAGCGGGGTTTCCCCTAACCAGGTATTTCCCACCATCGGAGCATGGCCCCAGGCTGGACAAGCTCTAAGATCTCGCCCGGTCTCCGAGCAAGTGTGGTAGTGTAGTGCATGCTAGTGTATGTGTGGGTGTAAGGGGTGAGGATAGGACAAGGAAGAGGAAGGAATGGGTGCGGCCCGTTTGTTAGGGCACTGCTCCGGCATTCGCCTGGTGTTACCGAGAGGCGACTGTACCTAAGTGTGCGCAAACGTGTTTGTTGTGGCCAGGCTGCTGGGCGTTTCGCCCCCCGCGCGGGGTGTGGCGTGACGGGGAGTGCCGGGGTGTTGCGGGGATGGCGGGGAGGGGAGTGGCGGGGTGTGGTGGGGGTGGCGGGGCGGTGCAGGGCGTGGCGGTGCAGGGCGTGGCGGTGCAGGGCGTGGCGGTGCAGGGCGTGGCGGTGCAGGGCGTGGCGGTGCAGGGCGTGGCGGTGCAGGGCGTGGCGGTGCATGGCGGGGAGTGACGGGGTGGGTCGGGGGTGGCGGGGCGTGGCGAGGGTGGCGGTACGGGGCAGTACGGGGCGGGGAGGGGCGGGGCGAAGAGAGGCGGGGAGTGGCCTGGCGTGGTGGGGCGGGGCGGGGAGGGGCCGGACGTGGTGGGGCGGGGCGGGGCGGGGCGGGACGGGACGGGACGGGACGGGACGGGACGGGACGGGACGGGACGGGACGGGACGGGACGGGACGGGACGGGACGGGACGGGACGGGACGGGACGGGACGGGACGGGACGGAACGGAACGGAACGGAACGGAACGGAACGGACGGGACGGGACGGGACGGGACGGGACGGGACGGGACGGGACGGGACGGGACGGGACGGGACGGGACGGGACGGGACGGGACGGGACGGGACGGGACGGGACGGGACGGGACGGGACGGGACGGGACGGGACGGGACGGGACGGGACGGGACGGGACGGGACGGGACGGGACGGGACGGGACGGGACGGGACGGGACGGGACGGGACGGGACGGGACGGGACGGGACGGGACGGGACGGGACGGGACGGGACGGGACGGGACGGGACGGGACGGGACGGGACGCGACGGGACGGGACGGGACGGGACGGGACGGGACGGGACGGGACGGCGCCCTGGGGTGGGGGCTATCGCGAACGAAGGAAGAGAGCCGAGCGTAGCGCGCTGCCGCGTTCGCCGGAAGCGCCCAAGGAAGGCTCCGAAACGCGCAACGGCTCTCCTGCGAACAGGGCAAAGGAGCACGAAGAGGCTTCGACTAGATTGCATTTTCAGCATACTTTAAGTATTACTGGAACAACAGATAATCGTCATGCGGGAAAGAGATGCTACGATATGAACATGTACTGTCATACAAATAGCGTGTTTCACATTAAATTCCAACATCATTAGACATTGCTAACATTCGGAATAAAAAAGCAACTCGAATTCGAATATAAACAGATTCAGAGAAGATTTAACATCTTTATCAATACACTTAAATTTCTTCAATTGTGAATTCTTAATACAATTAATAAAACTAGTTTTCTTGATGAGAATATATTAAAGATTGAAATATAAATCAAATTTATATATTAATCACATTACTATATATTGAGAAATGAATAAATATATTTCAAGTAGAAAAATTATTTTTTTAGAATGTCAGAAATTTCATATTAAAGCAATTCCAAATATTTGAATACGTTTGAACAAAATTCATCGCGTCAGTGATAATACCCACAGGAATTCCACGTCGATGAACACGCACGTAGGGCGTAGTTTAGCGCAGTGCCGCGTTTATCGCATGCGCCGTTGTTGCAAACCGCCCGCGCAGGAACCGTCGATTCAACCGCCGTGATTGCACTCCATTATTAGCGCGCGCAGGTCGCGCGTTGCGCCGCGCCGCCGCACCGCCGCGCCACCGGCGCAAATGGGCGGACACGGCCCGAGGAAAGCCGCATTGAGTATTCCGCACGCGGCGAAGCGGTTGAATCTGTTCGAGCCGGATTCGTTCGATTAAATATCAATTTGCGACGAAGCCCCCTCGGCTGTCCGAGATTCCTGCGCGCGGTCCTGCGACGACCTGATTCAACCCTGCAAACGCGCACTTATCGTTTGTTACGTAAACTGCACGCTGGGGGTCTCACGAACCCCAAAGCATTTTTTTTTGTTACAAAAGATTCAGAAAATGATGCATGATTCAACAGTACGTTATGAAACGATTATGTAATGATGGGTATTAATTGACGAGTGTGGTATTACGATACGAGCAGGGAACGAGCGAACTTTTACATTGAATCATTTCATGGCATTTGACATGCATGATTCAGCCAAAGCCACCTAGAGGACAGCTTCCGACCCATCGCAGGTGGCTTTGTTTTACCAGACCGTCTGCGAGGGAGTACAGAAGTTGCTGCAAAAATTCCGACATCACCATTTTTCTTTTTCTCTTATTTCTGGAGGTTTTCAAGTCCACCTTTGATTCACTTGACATTTTAAACTAGGCAGCAACATATAACTCAAAATGACTCGCGTTCAGATTTTAAACAATCTTAACCTTAGTCATATGTTCTCTCCAATAACTACGGCTGCGCTGGTCAAATAGGATCAAAGTGAAATTACGATTTAATTTCTTTTAAATAATATTTTACGTTAAAAATTACCAAGAATAAAAGAAATTAAAACTGAGAAGCAGAATATAATATTAAACACAATTTTTAATGTAACACAATCGAACGAAACATTTACTATAAAGATTTTCAATGAATAATGAAGTGTCAATACTTGGTTTGTAAGCTTCATCGTGATTGGTCAAGAACCTGTATCATAATGAAAACTGTATCGTAATGAATATCATTATGCAACGGGTTGCAGCCATCAAATGACAGAATTATACAATGGGAGTAGAAAAAAGTGTGTTAAGATATTTTATTTTCATTTAAGAATGTATGAAAACAAGAAAAACACAAAAGCAAATTAAAAAATAAAATGTTTAAATATCTTATCTAATATTTCTTCAGATATTAACAGTATAATTACGAATACACTTTGAAATTATCACACAACAATCAGATGGAAAAACTGTTATAAATTCTCATTGTCACATGTGAAAAGCATTATAGGAAGAATAGTACTTCTATATTATTTTTTTGCGAAACAATCAGAAACTACACACTGGGCTGCAATAGACCCTAGTTGAACCACTGATGATTCACCTTCTATTTTCGGCGAAGTATTGACCAACTGCCACTGTAAGAAGCATGGGGGGAAGCTAACGGTGTAAGTGAAATTTACGTGAAGCGCTTTGTGGCTGTCGTCAGAAATTTCCATCCGGTGTGAATTTGAAATATTGATGGGGTCCAGAAGACCCTAGTGATTAGTTATAGGGTTAAATCCAGTGGCATAGGCACTTATAGGGAGAGTCAAAATTTCACAATCAATAAAAATATCATGACAGAATTTGAACCTTTTCACATTTCTGTCCCACCTACGGTTCGGACCGATTGAAACGAGCGCGAAAACTTTCGTTATTTACGCTGCGACTTCTTTAAATGAATGTATAATAATGACATTTTCATTATTGTAGCGACTGGCAATACCATCTGTACAGACTTGTAGGGATTCCCCGTATTTTATTTTGTGCTTGAACTGTTTATTACTATTATTAAGCGAGAATGACTCCCTTCATTTGAAGAATAGTGTACAATTTTGTATAATAACACCTGCAAAATACATTACTTTCCCTTCAGAGAAGTCCGTGAGTGATGGTTTGTCAATTCAACGAAAGTTACATTTATGGATAGTTGTCCAATTGGCATTAACTTAATCGAATATTTGTATCGCTTTCCGTGATTTTAGTGCTGATAAGTTCATGTAGTAATTGTTAAATGATTGAACTTTGATGAAAAATTTTACTAATCATGTACGTATACATTTGACTAGGTATTAAATATTTTATTTACTGTTATTATGTATGTAATTGTATGTTTGACTATATGGTACGTTGTTCAAGCTTGTATATTTTAGGAATTTTAAATTGAAATACCTAAATAAGGGGGAAGCGAAATTTCCCCCACCTCGGGTGGCTGACACACACGCTACGCCACTGTTTAAAGCTGACCTTCTGATGGTGGTAGGGGGTACAGATAGAGAGACCGATCAGGGAAACTGTCTGTAACTTTTGGTGAGGCACTGCCAAAAGAACTGAACTGGTTTTGTTGTTTACGTGGGCGAGAAAGCACGCACATTTCGTCTTTTCAATTCCACTAGCGGTTCAACCTTTATAGGCGGCGCATCCCAGAGTTTAACCCCTAACTGTTGGCGTGCGGTCTCTGAGACCGCCGAGGAAAAAGAAATGCCTAGTCCTCTTTTCTGGTACGTCGCAATAAGTCTTTCTTTACAGTACTTCCCTATCTCTTTCTTAACTACACTCACACGCGGGGCAGCGGATCCAGTGACAGACGTTCGCCATTGATGGGCCAGTTGAAGTTTCGGAGCGGTCTCGGGCAGACCTCACATCACCAGCAGTAGTGGGACTTTTCTTCCCACAGTGAATGTGCATTACAGTTTTTTTTATTAATGGATAATTTTCGTGCAACAACGCATTATCTTATTTAAAGGAAGGTTTTTTAAAGTAGTGAATAATATTTCAAACCATTCTACGAGTTTTTAAGATAATTAATAGTGAAGAAGCAGTATGGAACAAATTATAGCCAGAAATTTACTCGGCAAGTAATAAATAATTTTATTATTTTCATTTTACGTATTAACAACAAATCCATTTATTTTCTTGTTTATTACAGCATTGTTAATGTGAACAAAAATGTCAAGTTAGCATGAAATGGAACACCGAAAATAACCACAAACCTCATATCACCGGTAAGAGAAGTTTGAAGACATGTCACCACTTAACGGTTAAATATCAATTTGCGAAGTACCACGTATGTTAAGCATTACAATTAGTTGTACACGTGTGTGTTTGTCAGCATATGTTTGACATCCTGTATAATTCACAAGTTTAAATCTCACATATTACTATCTATAGTAAGGTGAGCGGAGAATTCACCTTGAACGCACCTTTTCAAAATTCCTCTTTCTCCACAAGCACGCACTGGCAACCAATTTCTTCACATTTTGTAGAATTGGTGGAATTTTAAAATCAAAGCCTTGCTTCTGGAACAACGCGGTGGCAGGATTCGCTTTCAACTCTGAGAAGCAAAGTTCACTTCTCATTCCCTCTCTTGACAACTCAATCAGTTTCTGCTTCATTTCGGCGCCCGTTCTGCGACGCCAGGCAGAGGCTTTGATCTTTCGCGGGCAACAGCCTCGCGTCTTTCGCTCGAACGGGAGAAGTTTGTCATCTGAGACCGCTTTGGAGAAATTCTTCGCCCAGCCCCGCCCAGCCCCGCCCAGCCCCGCCCCGTCGTATTGTCGAAATGAGCTCACGGTCGTTTTTAATATCAGCTCGTTTTACTGCGCCAACTCTCTGTGTCTCTCCGTGCTCTTGCAAATTGTGCGTTGTTTTAATGGCTCGTCGCACCGACAAACGTTGGCGGAGGTTGTGGGCGGGGATGGGGGTGGGGACGGGGTGAATGTTGGAGATGGGAATGAAGAATACAGGAACAGAGGTGAAGTCGGCTCGCACGAGAGGGTGACGACAGGAGGGTTGTAGCGACAATGGAAATGGGGGTGCAGATAAAGATGGAGGCAATTCGAAGGAGAGGGAGAAGAAATGAAGGAAAGGCATAGGTGGTGAAAATGTAGGTGGTCGAAGAACTGGAAGTGAAGGGGTGGGGAGGGCGAAAAAGGTAAAGGTGAAGGTGAGGGTGCAGATAGAAGTAACAATGGCTGAAGTATCCGAGAAGGGATGGAGGCGATGGGGATGAAATGAAACCCCCAGGAGAGAGGTAAGCAGTGGATGAGGATGGAGGTGTTTTTCCGTACGGAGACAGATAGATTGGATCCGTACGGAGACAGAGGGAGCCTACAGAATAGATTGACTTCGATTAACAAGCTGATAACTTTGTTGATGTTTAATTTTATTACTGAAAATGATACGCATATGCTCCTGAATTCCATTAATCTATCCCTACATTCCTGTATAACGTAAGTTAAATTTCTTATCGTTGCTGAATGTGAGGTAGGGCAGCTTGTGAAGTTTAAAGACGCTAAAGACTGCACAGTTAAAATATTAACTTTCGTGTTTCGTAACAGAATGAGACAATTACATGAAGCAAGTCGAAAACCGATTCTTACCTTCCCTTTGTAGACGTACGATATCTACTAGTAAACGCTGAACAAAATTACAACTTCACACAGAACAAAATTACAAATGGTTCGAACGAAGAGTTTAGCCATCTGTTAGAAAATTGAATTGCACTCTCTGATTGCTTGCATACTCTGAGGCGCCTTTACTCTATTTACGAATGTAGCATAAATTTCGTAACGCCTTAAACTCTACAAAGGTTCACACTAAAAGATTTGTTTAAATTATCTGACGATGGCAACATGTGAAGTTCGTTTGTATTTTGCGTGTCGGTCTGTGTACGGGCTATGGCCTCCCAGCAGCATCCCGGCCTCGCGGCCATGGGTTAAGGGGTACGTGTGGTTAGCACAAAGACATCCCCACGCCGTATTCTGGTCCTCTCAACCTTAGAAGTGAATTTTCTCATCCTCACACACCAACAGATACTGCAACATTGCAAGGAAAACGCACACTATAATCTTTCCCAACAGCGAATCAAACCCGGGGTCGCGTCATGGAAAGCGAGCACGCTGACCAATGAGCTAAACCGCCAGGGAACATCTGAAGTGGTCCTGTAAGGTTTATTTTTATAAGGTATCAGCTTACCCACAGAGGTCAAGGCAGAGGCAGCCAGATGCGGAATATAGCGGGGGTGGCAGGCAGTGGAGGCGGTAGAACAGGCGTCGCGGAGGCGGGTGGGTGTACGTACGTAATCGATGACACTGATGGAGATGATGGAGGTGAATGTCGAGACGAAAGTGAGGGAGAACATGGATGAAAGTGGTGATGGGAGAGTAGCAGTAGATAGAGGACAGAGAAGGTACTGGTGGTGATGTTGATGTAGTTATTGTGCTTTAATAAAGGGTGACGGAGGCGATGTTGATGACCAAACAAGGAGTAAATAATTGCAGAGTTGGCGATGGTAGAGGATAGCGTGACGCACATCGATGAAGGCGGAAACGAAGGTGGGTAAGGTGAAGGGACGGAGTGAAAGTGGGGGAAGGAAAGACAGTGTGCTAATGAGACACAGAGAATGAGGAAGTGGGTGAGATAGAGACAGAGTTGTTGGAGGCCACGTCGGGAGGTGGGAACAGAATTGACGTGGATATGAATGACGAGCGTAGAGTCGACGGGACAGCCAGTGTCGATATTCGACGTCATATTTAGAAAAGGAATGGCAGAGAACGATGCAAATGAGATAATGGACGTATTGACTACGACGAAACCGAAGGCGACAGCGTCGGAAGTGGTGATGGTGACAACAGAATCCAGAACGCAGGAAGGGCGTTGGAGAGACTGATGAGAGTCGGTGTTGAAGGAGGAGGCGGGATGAGGTGGAGCCGGAGCTGTTGGTGGCAGAAGCGGCAAAGGCTCTAATGTCGGTGGTGGAGGCGGGGGTAAAAACGCTCTGTACACGGAAGCGGGGCGAGAAAGCAAAGGCGACGGGGGAGGTGATGGAGGCGGAAGAGCTTAAGATAGAGTTCATATTTGCGTTCGTAGTGGCGTATAGTAGTTCGTAGTGGCGTATAGTAGTTCGTAGTGGCGTATAGTAGTTCGTAGTGGCGTATAGTAGTTCGTAGTGGCGTACGTAGTTCTTAGTGGCGTATCGTAGTTCGTAGTGTCGTATCGTAGTTCGTAGTGGCGTATCATAGTTCGTAGGGGCGTATCGTAGTTCGTAGTGTCGTATCGTAGTTCGTAGTGGCGTATCGCAGTTCGTAGTGGCGTAACGTAGTTCGTAGTGGCGTATCGTAGTTCGTAGTGTCGTATCTTAGTTCGTAGTGGCGTATCGTAGTTCGTAGTGGCGTATCGTAGTTCGTAGTGGCGTATCGTAGTTCGTAGTGTCGTATCGTAGCTCGTAGTGGCGTATCGTAGTTGGTAAGGGGGTATCGTAGTTGGTAGGGGGTATCATAGTTCGCAACAGCGTATCGTAGCTCTTAGTGGTGAATCCTTGTTCGTAGTGACGAGTTCGTAGTGTGAGAGTTGGGGAAGGCGGTAAGGCTTAGGGCAGGACTGGCAGGAGCGGAAGTGGCTGAGTGGGGTAATGGAGCTGAGGGTGACTGAGGCGGTGGGTGTGTGGGGGACTGGAGGGGGTCGTTATTTCGGGTGTCGCCCTGCGCGGGCGGCGAATGAGAGCTCCTTTGCCGTCGCGCGGAAATGAGACGCGGCGGGCGAAGTCGATAGCGCTCGGCTCTCGCAGAAACTGGAGCCGCTCCTTCGAGAAACGCCAACCCAGCGAGCGGCGTTCTCCGTAACGAAGTACCAGCGGAGAGCAAAATAATTCCGGCACTTCGGTAGTAATTCAGTCTTGCTATTCTTAACATGTACGAAGTTTTTGTACATGGAGTTATGGCAAAATGTGAAATTATTATTCGGAAATGAGATAGGCAATTTGTGATTGTGTTCATTGTAGTATCTTTCAGTATTGAATTCTCGACGGAGAACTGGCCAACAGGACGGAATTCGGAATTCTACCAAGAAATTTTAAGACAAAAACAAGAAACAGAAATTAGATTATGCCAGATGAAGCAGACTATTTCGTTGGATAAACCAAAAATTAGAAAACATGAAGTAAAATATCCAACTCCAATCAATCTTGAACGGGAAATTAAACAACTAAATAACAACTTCAAAAAATTACTCGCACCCATTTAACCATTCTGCTACCGAGGGGGATAACTGAGTTACCCCAACATATATTTTATTATTTTTTTTATCATCTGATAATTTTCTTACATTTCTGATATCTTGTATAGTTTTTTACTTATTTATCTAAACTATCTTGTTTGGAAAACCTGTTTTTTGGCTTGTAGTCATTTCACGGCTTAAATTTATAGCTTGGGTTACTACCTGACACCTGTTGGTACTGGACGTTCGGGATTTAATAACGGAGTTTGAGGTTATGTTACAAGCGGGACATGGTGTTGTGGATATTCCTAATAAGTGTTATTGAAGTTCTGGTGCGTTAGTACGTAAACTTATCGAAGAATTACAGTCTTGAAGGTTTTGAAAAGTTATTAATTATTCACAATCCAGACTATTTATGTGAAGTGCAGATTGTTTTGTGACCGTGATGAAGAAAACATATAGGTCATAGATAAAGTTTACGATATTATTTGTGCTGAAGACGAGAAAAACGTGAATGATGACGTATACATCAGTTCAGAAGATTATCAAGAGAAAGCGACAATTGAATTAGTACAATGTGTTCTAAAAGGACATTATTTGGCATTCGAGACCTCTTCGTTGTGGACGATGTCCTGAATGGAAAATATATTGTTAAAATCGTTAAATATTTTATTAATATATCAAAATAATGTTTAATCTGCATAACCAAAACAATATTACGACATTTACGATAAAAATATTAAAACTACACAGAATGTTTCCTTGGGTAACTGCGTTACCCTCCTTGGTATTCCAAGTGTACAAAATACCCGGTAGTCGAAGGGTTAATAGTGTACCATTTTACTCGTAGTATCTGGCATGTAAATGGCAACATACAAGATAATAAGAAAATGGAAGTAAAATATGTATGGCAAAGAAAGATAAATGTGTGATGAGGAAGACCGTCTCAGAGCAGCAAACAGCCGCCTAATAGAACAATAGTTCCTAACACAGAACTATTTGGCCATATATTTTTTCAAGAAATATTTAACTGCAAACAGCTCACCCTCGTTCTCAAAACACGCAATTACCGATTTCATTTCAATGCGAATGCTGTTACCGCCCAATTAATATCGACCCGTGATTAGACCACAAGAAATCATAGAAGCCTTTTTTCTGTGAAAGCTATCTGCTCAAGTACGCAAACAGTGTATATCTTGACGTACTCTTTGATAAAGAAGACGGAAGTCGCAATTTATGCCGTGATATTTGGCAACCTACAAACTTAATTATCTCGTTTTACACATGAGCTCAGATTGCGTCACATTACTCAAGCAATCGTTCGTGTATTAGCACCTTTGCCAAGAGCATTCAGTGCTAATGAAGGTCTCATTTCCAAGACCTCATGTTACTAAGATTATTTATTTATGATTCCATGCATCTCTTCAACACTTCTTGAGTAATTACTAGTGGTAGTACAATACTTCGCGCTCAGCCGATCGTATTATATGAGCCCCAGATCTCTTTTCGAAACAAGGCAGTGGAGCATACTCCTAC